>JAAQRG010200420.1:5000-11934 GCA_011634625.1 Babylonia areolata | reverse complement strand
TATATATATATATATATATATATATATATATATATATATATATATATATATATAATATGCTGTTTTGCGAACTCTTTTGAAGACTGTCAGCTGAGACTGTCTCGGGCGCAGTTAATCTGTGGACGTGTATAATCATGGGTCATGGTTTTGATAAAATGAGGTCTGGAAAATGAGTTAACTCCAAGTACTGGTATAATTCTTGATCTGCTCAACGTCAACAGGCAAAGCCTTCCATGCTTGGTTCGGATGTTATTTGTTTGGGCTAAATCAGCATTGGCAGTGTGAACAAGGTTGGCAGATATTGTGCAATCAGCTTGAATGGGAAATAACCGACTTTTCACCTTCTAAAAATGGGTATGAGTGATGAATAAGGCTTTAATGAACACAGCTTTGGATAGCTGTAACATTCTACGTTGACTCTTGAAATACCACCTATACACGAAACTCCGTATCGGCGACACAGAGCAGTGCCCCTGCAGAACAGGCAGCCAGATAACAGAACATCTGCCGCAGTCTTGTCCGCTCCACCAAGCGCTCCGAGAGAAAACCTGGCCCGACCCAATCCCAGCGGCCCGGAAGCTTTACGAAGGACTGGAGGACCTGCGACGTATTGCCGCCTTCGTCGAGGAGACGGGGGAATCCATCTGATAAATGACGAACGAGACAACTCTTGTACCATGGTGTATCATGCGCCAGTTTCAAACAGGCTTTTTGTTATGTAGTTTATTCAAACCTACCCTCATTCAGTGTACCGATAAATGATGGGATTGACTGAATGGGTGTGGTTCTTTCGGAAATAACAATAACACAGAGTACCCACAAATGTCTGAAAACAAATGAGATGGATTGCCTGCAGTGTTAGGTTTATTCATATTTTTTGTTTCTTGGTTTTTATTTGTTTTATTTATTTTCTAAATTTCGTTTACTTTTAATCTGCATCAAAATTGCCATTGTACATTTCAAAAGTAATTTATAACAGCGTTTCACCTCATGGCGTGGATAGGAATCTGGAGAGACAAGTTCGTGAAACAGGTCAGTCGCATATCTGCTTCAGAAAGAGACTGCTTCTGTTTCTTAAGGAACTGTTCTCATCTGGTGTCTGGGCTTTTTCTTGGAGAGGCTTGGCATTTTCCGAGGTGGACTGGTTTTCTTCTTCAGAAAAGAACTACGCTTTTTCTGGATCTGGACTTCTTCTTCAGAAGATGAAATAGATCCTTCTCTTCAGAGAGGGCGTGAACTTCTCTTTCACATAGGAACAAGGTTTCTTGCATAGGGAGGACTTGTTTTCTTCTTCAGACAGGAACCTATATTTTTGTTGAGATGAACCAGGTATTTTATTCAGAGGGGAACCAGGTTTCTTATTCACATAATTATTAACTAGACTTCTTCATAGAGGAAATAGGCTTCTTCAGAGAGGAACAGGGTGTCTTCTTTGGAAAGGCATTGACAGAACTCTTCTTCTGAGAAGAACTATGATTTATCTTCAGAGGCTTCTTCAGAAAAGAAACAGGATTCTTCATCAAAGATCAAATAAATAAACTTCTTTCAGGAGGAACCATTTTTCTTCCTCGGATATGAACCAGTCTTCTTTGTCAGAAAGGTACTAGGCTTCTTGTAGTAGAAACTAAGCTTCTTCGCAGAGGAGCTAGCCTTATTCGTCTGAGAGGAACATATTTTCTTGGGAGATAAGCCATGATTCTTCTTCGGAAAGAAACCGCGCTTCTTCGTCAGAAAGGAACAAAGCTTCTGGGAGTGGGGAGGGGGGGGGGGACAAAATATGCTCCTTCTTCAGAAAGGAAGTGTGCTTCTTCATCACGATGGAACTACTGAATGAGGTTTCTTCAAAAGGGAATTAGGCTTCTTCGGAAGGGAATGGGGATTCTTCGGAAGGGAATGGGGATTATTCAGAAGGGAATGGGGCTTCTTCAGAAGGGAATGGGGATTCTTCAGAAGGAAATTGGCCTTCTACAGAAGGGAACGGAATGGGGCTTCTTCAGAAGGGAATGGGGATTCTTCAGAAGGAAATTAGCCTTCTACAGAAGGGAACGGAATGGGGTTTCTTCAGAAGGGAATGGGGATTCTTCAGAAGGAAATTGGCCTTCTACAGAAGGGAACGGAATGGGGCTTCTTCAGAAGGGAATGGGGATTCTTCAGAAGGAAATTAGCCTTCTACAGAAGGGAACGGAATGGGGTTTCTTCAGAAGGGAATGGGGATTCTTCAGAAGGAAATTGGCCTTCTACAGAAGGGAACGGAATGGGGCTTCTTCAGAAGGGAATGGGGATTCTTCAGAAGGAAATTAGCCTTCTACAGAAGGGAACGGAATGGGGTTTCTTCAGAAGGGAATGGGGATTCTTCAGAAGGAAATTGGCCTTCTACAGAAGGGAACGGAATGGGGCTTCTTCAGAAGGGAATGGGGATTCTTCAGAAGGAAATTAGCCTTCTACAGAAGGGAACGGAATGGGGTTTCTTCAGAAGGGAATGGGGATTCTTCAGAAGGAAATTGGCCTTCTACAGAAGGGAACGGAATGGGGCTTCTTCAGAAGGGAATGGGGATTCTTCAGAAGGAAATTGGCCTTCTACAGAAGGGAACGGAATAGGGCTTCTTCTGAAGGGAAGGAGGCTTCTCAGAAGGGAACGGGGCTTCTACTGCAAAAAGGAGCTTAATGGGGATAGCTTGTTTTTCAGGGGCAGAATGTGGATGTGATTATTCATCTCCACAGTGTGCAGTGGTTGGCGTCATTAATTGTTGAAGGTCGTGGGTTCGGTCTCCATCAGCGTCTTGTTTATCAGTGTGACACATCTTGGCCAGACCAACACCTGCCCAGGTCCGCATATGCTATGGACTCGTATGGGAGGACTGTCACTTCAGTCAACTCCCATCCACCTCTCGGACGAATTATATTGCTCAAGTTTTTCATAACACTTCAGGTGGCTGTAACTCTCTGGACATGACATGAAAGAAAGCGTAGAATACAGAAGTGCTTTTTCAGATCAAAACGAATGTGTCTATAACATTATGAACGTCATCTTCCTCCTTATTAATCATCATGTAAAAAATGGAGGGGGGGGGGGGGGAAGGAAAGTGTGTCAAAATTATGTTGTCTCCCAGGCGAAAGATGCGATATCGAAAGAAAAATATTTTCTTACGATTATACGCAGCAGTCTCTGCAATCGTTCTATCTAAATCATTACAGGCTAACTGACAAAAACGCCAAAGATATTCGAACCATCGATTTCTGTTCGTTTGCATTTTTTACGTTTGCTTGCTGTTATATTGCTGACGTGTATGTGGCGAATGAGAAACATACGACTTTGCATTTGCACTAATGTATATGTACAGCTGTTTTGACTTTGACTCGTATGATTCATATTGGGTTTTGTCTGTGATCATCAGGTATCCACAAAGTATGTTGTGACGAATTGAAAAAATCATTTCGCTGTGATCATCATCATCATCATCCATTCCATTCATGATCAGAATGGCTTAATAACCAAAGATATAGACAAGCTTTAACCTTGGAGTTTCCCTGGTGTAGTAACCAAGTTGTATGCTTGCGGAGAAAAGATCGTGGTACAATCATTTTTTCATAGCACTTTTTTTTTCTTTTTTCCTTTTTTTTTTTAGGATCTCTCTTCATATTATGCAGAAATTTATAATCAATTCTGAATCTATTGCTCAGATAGTTTGATCAGTATCACAACCATGTGGCCAAACATTTCCTATCAGAACTGACATAATTGTGCTGGGGTTTGTGTATTTCTGTACAAACCGTACGGCACGTGCCTATCAGAAAATCCCAAAACGAACGCACAGAGCATTACATGCAACATATTGAAATTAGACTGCTGTTAGCATTATTATGAATTGTTGTGTCCATCGGTCAGTTCGACAATGAAGGGTTACGGTTTTATCATAGACTGCACTTACAGATGCTTGCTCTTTAAGAAATCGATTTTGATTTTGTTTTAATCAGAAAAGATATAAGTAACAAAAAAGAACAGATGATGTGATAACCAGTGTCCATAATCGTTCATAATCTAGTCTGTTTCATAGGCTTATTTTTCACGGACTTTTGTTTTCTCTAATGTTCGCTAGCTCAACTGGACAACCAGTGCACGTGCGCACAACATCATTTGACTGCATTTTGTATGGAACAATGTAAAATACAAAAGATAGTCATTGCCCAGATGAGACTTTGGACTTTATTAGTCTTTGTTTTTTTCGGTGCTTTTTGTTGTTGTTGTTGCTTGCCTGCTCACTTTGTTCCTTTGTTCACACATCCTCATGTTTATTTCAACTGATGTTGTTTATGTGAACGCCTTAATTGAAACTTTGATGCACCCATAGATATTCCGTCAGTAGCAACCATTCTTTCAGAAAAGAAGAGTATCAGTATCAATAGCTCAAGGAGGCGTCACTGCGTTCGGCCAAATCCATATACGCTATACCACATCTGCCAAGCAGTTGCCTGACCAGCAGCGCAACCCAACGATAAGAAAAGAAGAAAACATAAGAACACAATGTGATTGTTTTACGATGACACCATTGTGATAGGCATATGCCTGTGGTGTTGGAGTATTGGGGTGACGTCCGTAAACAGTTTTTGTGGCACATCAGTCCAAAATCAGTTAGAATTGTGGGATTTCCGATTCACAACCAGATCTCATGAAGATTTGAGAGTACTGAGTGAGGGTTTGTAGGTGACGTATGTCAGACCGTCGATCGAGTGGTAAATTCACCGATGTGTCTTTGCATGAATCAGTTCTATTGAAATTCTTTGGTCTGCCTGCATGTCGCCATCTCCGATTCTAAAACTTGTTGTTAACGAATAAAAAAAATTTTTAAAAAGAAAGAAAAAAGGAAGAAGAAAAAAAAAGAAAAACAGAAACAAAAGAAGAAAAAAACAGGAAGCTGGATATAGATAAAGACTTGTCATTGTCTCATTTCCTGGGGGGTCTGTGTGTGTGTGTGTGTGTGTTTCCCTTTTTGTTTACAAACTGCGTCTTTCAATTTAGTTCCTTTCACTTTTGCGAGGGCTGGGCGTAAAAAACTTTAAAAAATACACCATGTAATCCTTGAAAACTACTCTCGATACTGAATAAATAATATCTCATGTTTATCTTGTCGTGTCCCACCCCCACCCCCTTAGTCTCTCCTGAGACTTAACGCTGCATCAGTTTACAATTGCCAACTGGGGGCGGATGGGGGGGGGCTTTGTTTTACAGCCAATAGCTTTATATATATATATATACATATATATAAATATATATATATATATATATATATCCCCGGAGCATACGCAAGAGGCTTTGTCGTCCTCGGGAGGGTGGGGGTGGGGGGTGGGTAATTTTCCCGAGCGTTCACGTCTCTTGGGAAATAAAGAAACAAACTGGGTAGAGGAGATAAGGGAATGGGGGTGGATTGGCAAATTGCGGTCATGGGAGAAACTTGGTCAATCTTGTTTATTGATGTGTTTGTTGTTGCTGGATTCCTTGTTCGCTGTGGGTTCGCTGTGTTGTATGTTTGCTTCTTTCAGGGGTGGGTGGTGGTGGTGTAGGGCGGGCTGGGGCTATTGTTCTTTTCTGGTGGTTTATCGATTATTACATTTTTGCTTGTGTGTGTATGTGTGTGTGTGCTGAAAGGATAGCGTTCGACTTTGCTGGAAGAGTATCAATCAACACTGCACCATTACTCCGTCCTAAACAGTGTGCAAATCAGTGACACAAATTTGCCTGTGAATTGGTCATACCTTGTAAATGCTTGAATATACTTGTGTGGCACACTCACCCACACATAAGTGTGCATGCACACACAGACACGGACACACACATGTTCATTAAGAGAGAAAAACAAAGAGAGAGAAGATAGGGAAGAAACTACAGAAACAGAAAGAAAGAAATGCCAGAGAGAGATCCATGGCCTTCTTTCAGATGATATACTAAACTGTAGTTCGTAATGCAGCACGCATTATAACACATAAACAAACAATGGCAACAACTTGAGAGTTGTCCGACGCTTAAAAAAGAAGCCAGGAACAACTTTAATAAGGAAAAAAAGTATATGAAAACAGGAAATGAGGGAAGAAAAAACCCGGCAGTAGTGAAACCATAGACATATAATTTATTTAGATGTAAATATATATCTCAGTGGGTGCAGCTCACTCTCCTCTCTCTCTACACACACACACACACACTTCTTTTCTCACCCTCTTTTGCCTTTGTCATCTCAGTTTCCACTTCCGTCTTTTGTTGATTTGTATTGTCTCTCTCTCTCTCTCTCTCCCCTCCCCCACCTCCTCCTCAGACTACGTCATCAGGTCACCTTTACCAGGTCAGGAATACAGGCTCTCTCTTTCTCTCCCGAGAATAATGCGCAATCAGTTTACCTTTGGCAGTTCACAAATGTGGGTTTTTCTCCCTCCCTCCCGGACCGTCTTTCTCTGGCGGGGGATGGAGGTGGGGGTTGTGGGAAGGGTGAGTGTGTGAGTGCGTGGGCAGACGTGGATGTGTTCTTGTTCAAGCTGTCTGATTAATCCTTTCTTTCTTGGCCTACTCCTTTGCTTAGGGCCAGAGGCATTGTCATTCAAGCTCCTCACTTTCTTCCCTCACCATCTCTTCAGACCACGTCAGCAGATTACATTTGCCACGTCAGAAATGCAGCTCTCTCCCTCCCTCCCGCGCCGACAAATGCGCAATCAGACAATCAGTTCACATTTGTCAGTTCACAAATGTGGGTCTTTCTCTCTCTCTCTCTCTGTGTTTCAAGACCATCTCTGTCTCTTTCTTTCTCCAAACCCCAGCTAGACTAGATATGTATACCTATGTAACTCGTGAGCTGTATTGTTACACCATTTCAGAAATGTGGGCCTGGAAAGAAAGAGGAACTATTGACATTACTCTATATTTCCATCCTCGCATTCCTACATACACACA
>JAAQRG010200417.1:0-11928 GCA_011634625.1 Babylonia areolata | reverse complement strand
GGTGGGAGGTCGATTCTTTTTCTGGAAATGATAACTGGGCAATCTTACTGTTTTTGCTTTTTTTTTTTTCTTCTTCTTTAAACATGTGAGGTAATCCTTTGTTACTTTGGGGTTTTTTTTATGCCTGTTTTATATAGTTTTGTGTATAAGGCATGATTTTTTGATTTTTTGATTTAAAAAAAAAAAAAATCCTCTGGTGAAAAAAAATTGATGGGAAATGTGTTCAGTGTCTGAGGTATGCCCCATGGAAGCATGTGTGTATATGTGACTGTGCTTGTGCCATTTTCCTTCTCCAGCTGTTTATTAGTACTTTTGTTTCAGGTTTTATGGGATCAGTATGTTGTTTACCAGACCCCTTTGATTATATGGCCCTGTTTGGACGGCTCTGCTACAAGCCACTAAGGTTATAGATATGTATGCAATGGAGTTGAATTTTTCCTTTCAGCAATCATGAATTTTAGTTCATGTTTTTATCATAGTTATTACCATTATTATTATTATTATTATTACATTTATTGTTATTACGGTTATCATTATTATTATTATTATAAGTAGTAGTAGTAGTATCATCATTATATCATTATTATTATTATTATTATTATAAATATTATTATGAATAATGAACAGTCTTCAGATCTCAACACGTCACTTCCTGTTTGATATTTCATGTTTGTATCCAGCTACATTTTCCAGCATCTTCTTCCGCCATTACAATGGTCTGGAAATCCCCCCTCTTCCCCTCCCCCCTCCCACATTTTGGTTGTATTTTTTGGTGGTTTTGTTTAGTTTGGGCTGCATTCGCTGTTTGACTGTACGTTTGGAGACAAAAAGCATCAAAGCACAGACTGCCACATTTTGTGCAGTCAGTAACCTTTTGTTTTGCTGTGTTTTAGTATCAGGGTATGTCAACTTACTTGTCCTAGCAAAAAAGAAATCTGATCATGTCACACCTCTTTAGCATCAGTTACACTGGCTTCCTATAGAGTCCCGCATTCACTATAAACTAGCGGCACTTGCCTTCCGACATTTTGATGAATCTCTTCCCCCGTATCTCTCCTCTTGTGCTGGAAATGTACGAACCATGTAGAACGCTAAGATCCAGTTCTGAACTGTTATGTAAAGTCCCAAGAACTAATTTAAAATGTGCAGGGAAAAGGTCTTTTAGGGCTCAAGTACCCCAAATTTGGAATTCTTGCCATCGTCCCTCAGAAATGCTCCCGATCTCCAGACCTTCAAGTCAGATCTGAAAACACACCTTTTCCGCAAACATTTCTGTAATCGGCACGATGGATAGTCCAAAGTCTGTTCGCCACATAGAGTTTTATGCTAGAGATACTTATACTCACGTAATCCTGTTTTAGTGCAGTTGATATATTTAATGTGTCTAGGCGTGCGCGCACACGTGCATGTGTGTGTGTGTGCGTGCGTGCGTGAGTGCGAGCGTGCGCGTGCGCGTATGTGTGTGTCTAAAAAAAAAGGTGTGTTTTTAAGGAATGTATTTCTTTTTAGTCTAAGCATTATTTACTTGATATTTTTATTGTTTGGTTGATCATGCTTTTTTATTCATTCTGTGAACGCATTGGACTGAGCTGTTGTAATGTTTTATGTTGCGTTTATATCTGGCTGGATGATGTAAGGCGCTTTAAGCAGCATTAGTACTGGATATCGCGCGCCATAGAAAAGTTATGAATTATGAATTATTATTAACATTCAAGTCCATGTACTGCTGTGCTGCTTACAGTTCAAAGTGGTGTAATTACATACTACATACTGCTTAAATGTTGCTCATCAAAGAGTTTTTCACTGGACTGGGTTGAGATATCGGGCTGCTTCTGGTTGAGTTCAGTGACTGACTTGAAAATGGTAATGCAATTACTTATATTTAAATTGGAGTATAATATACTTTGAGGCATACAAATCAGACAGGTCTGTGTATGTGAGCTCTTCCAGTGACTACTTGAAAATTATTGTTAAAAAAGAGAGAAACCAAATATAAAAAGAAAGCAAGACAGATTAAAAAACAACAGCAACAACTTGATTTCATGGAAATAGCAGTCATCCACTAGTGCAGTCTTTCAGTGAAAGAAAAATCTCTTCATTTAAGCTGGGTTCTTTAGTGCAAATGAGAAACCATTTTCACCTTGCTTCAGGTTTTTGTGAACTGGACTGTAGGTATGTCTCGTGTAGACTGGTTAAAAAAAAACATACTCATATTCATATGGCAGCCAGAAAAATGTACTTCGTAACCAATATATATATTAAGACGTGCAGGTGTGTCTGATACAGGCTGGTTGAAAAAAGAAAAAAAAAAAGAAGAAAAAAAAAAGAAGAAAAAAAGTTTTCATATTCATAACGCAGCCAGTAAAATGTACTTCATAACCAGTAGAACACATGCACTTATTTATTTTTTGTTTTAAGTGTAGAAAGGGTGGCTACTTTATGAGGAAAATGGAGATGAAGAAATGGTGTTCTGTGGAAATGAAATACTAGTTCACAAAGAGAGACGTGGCAGTGCTGTTAAATTTTAATGTTATCCTTGTGGAAGTTGCATTGCAATTGTTTTATATATTTGTGTTTCGACTACTCCCATTTGTCATAGTTTACAACAGTATTTATACACCCATCACATTAGTGGCTTCTGCCGGGGCTGGGCAAGATGTTATGAAACATTTCACATCATCTTCTTTGTGTGTATTCACATACATATTGTCACTTTTCATACCCCTGAAAACGGAGTATGGTTGCCTACATGGCGGGGTAAAAAAGGTCATACACGTAAAAGCCCACTCGTGTGCATACGAGTGAACGTGGGAGTTACAGCCCACGAACGCAGAAGAAGAAGAAGTCACTTTTCATAATGCTTATGATACCTTGTTGATGTACCATGTTGTCCCAGTGTATTACATTACGTTCATATGTTATCCGTGTGTATGTACATAGCATTGAACTGCATGCTCTGACCTGCAGAATGGATGATTGAGTGTTGTCACAGTGACAACAAATATGGAATGTACTGTTTTCCTTATAATTTAAAATTTTGCTAGATCTGAACATGTTATTGCTGTGTTAGTAGCCCTTGTGATTACTTTAAAAAAATGTTGATCATTCATTGCAAAAAAAAAAAAAAAAGAAAAAAAAAAAAAAACCACTATGGAAATATGTGCACATGTTCGTCTTAAAGATTGTAGAATAATGGACGTTTTGTGTGGGTTTTTTTGTTTTTTGTAACGGACACACAAAAGCCAGTTACATTAGTGGTGTGTTGGGCAAGGTAGAATATTGAAGCCTCATGGTTGTTGAACCCATGGTTTCTAAAGATGAATTGTTCTTTGTCGCCCAGCTATAAAGGTATTGTTTAGGCAAGTAAGATTTAAAAAAAAAAGTATTTACAATTTCAGGATATAATTTTAAACTGTAAAAGCAGATTCTTCAAATACAGAAGAATGTGGGTTTTTTTTTTTGTTTTTTTTTTTTTAAGTGCCCCCTCCTCCTGTGAAAAAAAACTTAAAAAAAATAATGTAACCCTCATCCCCTCCAACTGTCCAAAGCGTTTTCACCTTTGAGATAAAAAGAATGCGAAAGAAAGCAAGCCACAAATAAGTCAGCTGAACACTTGCCTCTTTTAGTTTCAGTTTTCAGAGAGAGTTGAGAAGAAATCATCAGGTCTGGATTGACTTTATTCCAGGGGTTCCCTTGGTGAAAGGTCTTTAACATTTGACAGGAAGTATGAGTCAAATTAGGAAAGAGAATTATGGAACTTTTGTTTTTGCATTTGTAGGAAATGTGTGATTTTAATTAATGTGATGTTCTTGGTCATAAGGCTGATGCCTCATTGTGTTTAATGACGATGTGATCACTGATGTACAAACATAATTCAGGTCAACAACTGATTGGTTTACCCTTAGATTAACTTTTTTTTTTTTATTTATAAATTTTTCATTTCAGAGTATTCTATCATGCCGCCAGGAAGCACATTATGATTTTGTGACCGTTTCAATTCAAATTTTGAAAGTGGTTGTTCTGATTCATTTCTGGTCGGATGTTTTGCACAGGCTTTTATTGTACATTACAGCTGTGCAGTCTTAGTTTCATTTCTCCCTTTTCTCAGGTGCAAAACAGTTGCACTTCAGGATTTAGGATGGCAAATATTCATTGATATCGGTGCACAAAAGCTACTCTTTGGACAGTGGTCAGCCACTAAATAAAGTGCCAAGTTTAGTTCAAGTACTCGGGATTTTTAATGCGTCATTCTCTGCCCATTACTTCTTGTTAAGCGCAAATTCTCAAAGCTGTCTGTGCTTTGTAATAGCAATGATTACAGTTTCTTTGCGCAAGACGATTACTTATGGCTGTACTTACTGCCTGTTACACCTGGCATGTAGGGCAGCTAAAAGAACCGCCACTGGTCTTTTGGGCCATTCTCTGAATGGTACCACAGGTGTGCTTCAGGGCTGTCTATCACTATTAACAAAGTTTAGGAGTAAATAGGTGGTGAAACAGTGTGTGACAAGATTGAAAATACCAGTTTGAAGTGACTAGGGGGGTGGGGGTGGACTTTGATGAGTTATGTCCATATTCTGCTGGTGAGTTCTAACTTAAAGTGATGTTACTTTGTAAAGAAAAATGTACTATTATCAACTTTTACAATCAGAAAATGGTATTCCAGGAAATATGTTAATCTCTGACCAAATTTCACAATCAGAAAATGGAATTCCAGGACATTTATCTCTAACCAGACTCCTTGAAATTTAGCTGGTTAGTGGATGTGGAGGTTGCATGGTGGTTGTTTTTTTTCTCGTCGTTTTTCTTCCAACATGTTTCTTTTTCCCTTACTTTGTTTTGGAACAACGAAGTTTTCAGGACAACTGCATGGTATCTGCTTGTTATGTAAATAGGACATGACCTCAGTCAGTTGTCGATGGGCCATTGTCCACAGATGGTTCAGGAAAACTGGATGTTGAGCCTTCTTTATGAATGCGTGGTTGGTTGGGTTTTTTGGTGAACTGAAGTATTTTTGGAAGGTGTGGCTGTTTATTGTGAGTAGGATGGCAGCTTTGCCATGGTGTAAGACAGAGCAGAGTGGCTTCCAAGGCAGTATGTATAGCAGCCAGGCATTGAAGATGCTTTTGACAGGTTTCATGTGTCTGAGATCAGAGACTAAGTTAAAAAAAAAAAAAAAAAAAAGGAAATTTTCTTCCTAAAATTACGTTTATGTAACATACTTACCGTGACCCACTTGTGCTGACTCCGGCAGGGATCTTATTCCTGACCTGTGCAAACTACCACCTGCCTGTGCGGAGGAAAAAAGTAGCTACAGCTGATAACCTCCCGAAGTAGGTTACCTCCCCTTTGCATCCCTGACTAGCGCCCTCTTTTGACGGCAGCCATCTTGACTCCTGCTCCTGTGCTCCAAGCCAAGGGTCTGTTTAAACTTTAACATCAGAAGCGGTGGTGTGGTTGAAATACACACACAGCTGCGCCTACATGGTTGTTAAGTAACCCGTTTTGTTTTAATGGAAGCAGTTCCTTTTAATTTTTATTTGATAATCAAACTTAACATGAAACAAGTTTTTGTGTTTTTTATTTTTAATAATGCTTTTAACACTTGTGGAACAATTCACTTCTTGTGTTTCCTTACGAGTGCCCTAAATTAGTTCTGAGACGGTAGACATTGGATCTCCAGCATCTTGTCAGGTCTCAAAACAGTTTTAAGCATACAGTGATATTTGCTTGTGTACATTGTTCTGTGGTTCTTGTGGAATGCTTTTTCTTCAAGTGACACCTGTACATTGTGATTCATGTGGAGTGCTGGTAACTGCTTGTGTTACAGTTTGGCTGAAAGATGGACCTTGGAATCTGAATGCTGAATCAATGCTGTTGAAGCGGTAATTTTAATACCTCCGACTTTTTAGCCATCATTTTCATGAAATGCACCATAAAAAAAAAAAAAAACTTTTCTCAAAGTAATACTGTAAATATACAATAAAAGAAAACCTGACCAGCTGATTTTCTCAGGAAAAAAGCAGTTGACAGTAAGTTATATTTTTTGTCAATTCAAACTGCTGTCACTCTTTGTGCTTCATCTTTTACTTGCTTATTGGACATAAGACATTAATTATCCAGCCAGGGCTTTTCAATGTGGTGAAAAAAAAAAGGGTTTTGCGACACAAAAGTTTTGGTTTCATGTGTGTGAAAATTATAAGCAAGTAAAGACAAATGCTGATGTTCTGTTTTTCTGTGTGTGTCACTATTGTGTGCATCAGTTCTTGTACACAAAGTTTCAGCCTTGATACATGCAAGCTCAGTGTGCTGGTAGATTGAGAATTCTTTCCTGTCAGGTTGCCATAAAATGTTAGCGGCAGTACACATACTTTGTTGCAATATCAAGGTATCATTCAGTGCAATGGAAGCAACGTACAGTTTCAACCATGTCATTTTGAACAAGATCTGACGTATGAACTCTCATTAAGCAGGAATTAACAATACAAAAGCTTTGCTATAACAGAAGACTTAATTCACACGGTGCAGACACATTTTATTACCTAAAATGGTTCCACAAATTGTCATACAGAACCTAATATATTTAGTACAAACAAACATGTTTATCAACATGCACTCATGAAAGTAGAACAGCAAATCATTATTAATCTGCCAATCCACTCATCTTTTCCCCCACAAACTGTCAAGCACACCAAACTGATCACAAAAGATGGTCCAAACTACAGATGCCGAAATGGATTCTCCATGCTAAACTGTCATTTTTTCCTCAGACTTCTCTGTATCCCCATTTACTGTATACACCAGATTTGCTCAAGCTAGCTGCTCTAGGTCTTTAAGCGTTGTATCCTGACAGGAAAGATGTGACCACCTGTTTCAATTTATCTTCTGTGGTCTCGCTGATTTTCCCCTCTGTGGCAATGGTCTTCAGCATCTCTTGTTGAGAGGAGCGCAGGTGTTTGAGGAAATCAGCCTCAAAGCTCACGATCTTGGAGGGGTCCATCTTGTCAAGGTGTCCTCGCACACCAGCATAGATGACTGCAACTTGTTCTTCAATGGCCATGGGGACTGGAACAAGCAATGCACAGGATTTAACAGAATGAACGCTTCAGCAGCAGGGAAGATTATGATGGTGAGAAGCACCAACACTGGACCCAAAATATAATGGGAGAATAAATCAAAACAACAGCGAAACAAGGACCACACACACAAAACATAATGGAGAAAATCTGATTCAAAAGACAAAGCAAGAACACTTTAGAACAACAAAACTTTTCACCATTAATATTTAATCAAACTTTTTTTCCTTCTTTATTACAGAGGAAATGTGTTTCATTGAGTATGTTTTCCCTTTTATCACAGCAAGTGTATGAATCATAACTATGTCAATGTCTATAACACTACAATCAGACTGTATGAAACATAACTGTCAATGTCAAATCTACAGACTGGATTGAGATTTTCACCACAAAGACATGACTACAAAACTTGATACCACCAAACATTACTAATGAAACTGCTTCAAAGACCAGCCAGAATCAACTTCCCCCAGTTGTGTAGCCCCTTGTAACAGGACTTACCATACTGTCCCTGCTTGAGGAGCTCAGTGAGACGCACACCACGGTTCAGCAGGTTCTGTGTGGCCTGGTCCAGGTCAGAGCCGAACTGGGCGAAAGCGGCCACCTCACGATACTGGGCCAACTCCAGCTTCATGGAACCAGCCACCTGGTGCAACACAAGCCAACATCAGTTTCACACTGTTCCCAGACTTCAGGTTGCCATATAAGGATCTTGTCAGAACTTCAAGGACCATTTCCTCAGTTTGTAAGGACCTTTACCCACTGAAGACAAATGAAACTGATATCTTGCCAACTGAACACTGCCCATCATTAATGCTTACCTTTTGAAACTTTAATCAGCCAGTCCCTATATTCTTCATCTTTAAGCCAACTATCCTGAAACATTAACTTGCCTGGCATTTTTAATCACATGAGCTGACTTGAACAAGCACTAGTAATGGCGGATGCAGGTGCCACAACATAAATACTTATTACACATAATGATTGCTCTAAACACTCATCCCTGAAAAAATGTAATGTGTTATGAACCAATGAGAAGACATAACTATCCAACATAGTTGTGCAATGAAGGTGCAGTACATGCTATTAACCCTCAGATATAACAATGAACCATCATTCAGTCATGGCCCTAAATAAAGTTATTGGTGGTGGTGGGGGGCAGGGAAAAACCACCCCACAAATTGAGTTCCCCATCCCTCACCTGTTTCATAGCTCTGGTCTGGGCAGCAGATCCTACTCTGCTGACAGAGAGACCCACGTTGATGGCAGGGCGGATACCCTTGTAGAACAGCTCAGTTTCCAAGAAGATCTGTCCGTCTGTGATGGAGATCACGTTGGTGGGAATGTAGGCCGACACGTCACCAGCCTGGGTCTCGATGACGGGGAGAGCAGTGAGG
Source organism: Babylonia areolata (assembly GCA_011634625.1). NCBI lineage: Eukaryota > Metazoa > Mollusca > Gastropoda > Neogastropoda > Buccinidae > Babylonia > Babylonia areolata. The sequence goes on along the minus strand of JAAQRG010200417.1, from coordinate 3,455 downwards.
GAGCCTCCGCCGTTGTCGTCGTTCATCTTAGCGGCACGCTCCAGCAGACGGGAGTGCAGGTAGAACACATCACCAGGGTAGGCCTCACGTCCAGGGGGACGACGCAGCAGCAGAGACATCTGGCGGTAAGCCACAGCCTGCACACATTCAAAACCCAACACTGTTAGCTTCAGGAGTCGCCATCACAGACACAACTTCGAACATTAAAAACACTGAAGAAAGTCCTGTTTGACAACTCATCTAAAAACTGTACAATACTGTGGTCATCTGATCAAATGAACATTCATTGTCAAAGAACAGACCACTGGGAGCATTTAAAACAAAAGCTTATCCTTTCTTGCATTTTCTGCAGCTCAATTCTCAGCCACACCTGAAAGACCTCTCACCTGCTTTGACAAGTCATCGTAGATGATGAGGGCGTGCATGCCGTTGTCTCTGAAGAACTCTCCCATAGCACAGCCAGAGTATGGGGCCAGGTACTGCAGAGGGGCGGCATCAGAGGCAGTGGCGCTCACCACGATGGTGTACTTCATGGCATCTGTTCATACACCAACAGTACAACTATGTTCAGAACAGCAACTAGACAGATTTGTGGTATCGGGTGACACCCCAGTTTGTTGGGCACACTGAATTGCTTTAATTTTTTTTCTTTGACAATTGAGATCTGTAGTCATCAAATGCTGTGAAAATGCCCTTGTATGAGGGCAACCAACAAGAGATTCATCACAGGAAATTTTCTTTTTCTTATCTCTCTCTCTCTGTTTCTCCTTAGCTTAAGTTTGGGAATGGTTTTTTTTTCCTTTCCTTTTTTAAAATTTTTTTTATAATGAATTATTAGAAAAATTCTCACAGGTCATGAATATGACATACAGATATATACATTAAAAGTTTTTGTAAGAAACAAAAAATAACACAAGAAAACCCAACCAAGCAAGCAAGACGACTGTCCAAGTGGCTAACCTGCGTCAGTGAGGCGCTTCACCAGCTGGGCCACAGTGGACCTCTTCTGTCCGATGGCCACGTAGATACAGTACAGCTTCTGCTTCTCATTGGAGCCTTCGTTGAAGCGCTTCTGGTTGATGATGGTGTCAATGGCCACGGCCGTTTTGCTGGGTACATAAACAACTTTCACTTGAGAATCAGAATTAAAACCAAATTGTCTTCTAGGTCCCTGTTTGTGCTGACATGCGAGTACCTTTGGTCCTGTTTGTGTGTACACTTACAGTGGAGTCTGAACGAACAATAGAGGAGAAATTGAGATTACGTGATACCAGTTCTGTGTTCGGCTAGTTACATAAACACATTTTCAGGTAATTCATGCAAAAACAACAAGTGATCATCAAAATAAGAAACCTGTGCAATTCATCCAAGTATCCATGCAGAATTAAAAGAAAATCAGTTTATAAAGTTATTGAACTTCAGGTTGAATCCACTGTCATATGCCATTTTCTATACAAAGGAGTGATTAAATATTCCTCAGGTTACATTCGTTTCCGTTGAATATTTCAACTGCCCATGATTTCCTGATAAATTTATTTTTGGTTCTTCACCTAATTTTTTCCCCCCAACTCAGTATAAGTTTAACACTTTCATACGCTCCCTGATTCAAAGCTGGGACTTGTCATGCACACATACTTAAACACCCCAGGGATTCATAGATGAGACATGACCCAAAGACATATTTTAAATGCCCCTGGATTAAAGGTTGAGACATATCCCAACAGGCACAATTTAATTAAACATCCCTGGAATTCAAAGCAGAGACCTGTCCTACACAAGGACACCCACCCTGTCTGTCTGTCACCGATGATCAGCTCACGCTGTCCACGTCCAATGGGCACCAGACTGTCCACAGCCTTGATGCCGGTCTGCATGGGCTCTTTCACAGAGGTACGGGGGATGATGCCAGGGGCTTTCACACCCACACGGCGCCTCTCAGGGGAGGTCACTGGGCCCTATACATTAACCACAACCACACTTCTCACTACATGTCATACAACAGGACTGAAAACCAACTCATCTACTGAAAATAATATGTGTTAAAAATGTAAAAGTTTGAGCAGACTAGTGGGTAGAGTTAATCTGTCCTTCAGTATTTTTACAAAAAAATATCACTTCTTTAAATCAAGTTAGTTGTAAATACAAATTAATATTGATTTCACAGATGAAGAATCTAACCACAGACATCTTTATTTATCTATTCGTTTAAAATCATTAAAAAAAAACACCCCCAAAAACAACCAAAACCAAAAATCACCACAAAAAAAAACCAACAAAAAAACACACAAAAAAACCCAACCAACTTTATCTATAATACTGTGCATAAAAGAAGAGTTTGTGAAATCCGGTCTTCAACTGTCTAAAATTTTGCACAAAATGTTAATTCCATACACAAGACATCACTTTAAAATTCTATCTTCAACTGTCTTCAAGATTTAAGATTTGCTTCATAGGACTCTGATCTCTTCAACCTCCCACACCACCCAGCTGTTTTCTCTCTTCTCTCCAAGAAAAACAGTGAGAGAGAGGGAGGAAAAAAGCAAGAGTCAAATATTCATCTTCACCACTGACAAATTACCTTGCCGTCAATGGGGTTTCCCAAAGCGTCAACCACACGGCCCAGCATCTCAGAGCCCACAGGCACGTCCACGATGGCTCCAGTTCTCTTGACGATGTCGCCTTCCTTGATGAGCTTGTCGTTACCAAACACCACCACACCAACGTTGTCAGGCTCCAAGTTCAGAGCCATACCCTGCACACAAGCAACAAGCACCGTCATGTTTCAACTTCTGCCACAGAAGAGTGAGATGACCAAGTGAAATGCAGAACATGAACGCACTGTCAAAAAAAGGGAGAAAAACAGTATCAGCGCATAAAAGTAAAAGTTAAAATCTATGACTCAACTATGAACAAAAGCAAACAACAAATATATTTCAACAAGTACAAAATCTCAGAAACACAAGTTCACTATCAAAGATCTAATAATACATCTGCAGTACAAGTAATAACAGTGAAAATGACAAACCACAGTTACTTAAACCAGCCTACTAGATTTCCTGGCATGGAAACATATATCCCTTCAATAATGTGCCTGCAAAGCTTCGCTCACCCAGCATTCAGCTGACATTCAGTCTGTCAGTTCAATTCATAGATGCCTAAAATAGAAAAAAAAAAGAATTCTTGTTGCCCATCTTATGATGGTGTTATGGTGACGTCACACTGATGTACAAACTTGACGTCACACTGATGTACAAACAATAAAATCCCACAGACACACGTTAACATAAATACATGACGCAGAAATACAAGAATGGTATATGTCAATGCGCTGCTTAAGACCCTGCATTTGAAGCAACATAATTCCCTGTTGCCCTTTACCTTCAGGCCACTGGAGAACTCCACCATCTCCTCAGCCTGGATGTTCTTCAGGCCATAGACACGGGCAATACCGTCAC
>JAAQRG010200393.1:0-11939 GCA_011634625.1 Babylonia areolata | reverse complement strand
CTGTTTGTGTGTGTTTTGTTCCGTGCTGTCTGGCTCGCGGTTTGGAACGTGATAGCGTCCCGACCGTGGCCGTGGAGTATTTTCACAGATGGAAGTTGATTCCTTCATTCGGTCCGTGTCGGTGACAATAGTCACGTACAGGGTCTTAATAGAAGGGTCAGGAGAGCCACTGTATGCTTGTGGTGTTGGGCTTATTTTGTCATTAAAACATATTTTGTCATTAAACACACACACACACACACACACACACACACACACACACACACACACATATATATATCCATATATATGATTATGTATATAAACGTATCCCACCTCTCTCTCTCTCTCTCTCTCTCTCTCTCTCCCTCTCTCTCTCCCTCTCCCTCTCTCACTCGCACACACACACACATACACACACAGAGTATGTCTCAGTATCTCTTCCTCTCTGTCTCTCAGTCTCTATGTGCGCGCGCACGTGTGTGTGTGTGTGTACGTGCGCGCGCTCGCGCGCGCGTGTGTGTGCAAGTGCACGCGTGCCAAAATCTGTTTTTTGAGAAACAGTTGTGGGAGAAACCGGACTGATAAAGAGTCACTCTGACCCAGAACGATTTATGGAGCCGGTTAATTGGTTCTTCCGAGTCAACTTCGAGGGATAGTAAACACAACGGTGTTAACAGCACAACATTGAAAGATTACAAGAGATAACAGCGCGACTCGACTGATTTTGTTTTTTGACTGAAAGTCTGTCACAACCTGTCTGTTTCTGTGTATGTCAGTCATTCTCTCTCTCTCTCTCTCTCTCTGCAAAAAATAACGTAAATGACTCTTGTTCTGTCCACTCCGCTGTGTTCATGTAACTGAAATAAATTACGGCCGCTGTTGTTGCACGCTGTCCCCCACCTCCCTCCGCCCCCCACCCCCGATTTGTTGCTGCTGTACAATAGTATCCGGTTTAAGTCAAGTGCCGGTGACGTTATCAAGATGGAGTGTTTGACTATAGCTCACAAACGTGTTCAGTGAGGCCTCGGTGACTGGTTCTTTCGTATGAGACCTATTGACTTTCCTGCTCCACATTATTAACCAAGCGTGGTCCATACATGTGAAAGCACTGGAGAGTAGAGTGAGGATGAAGGGAGGAATACAGACAGATGGAGAAGGGGATAGGGAGGGGTGGGGGGGGGGGGTTAAAAGGGAGAGGTCTCCATTGTCCCCCAACGGTATTTAGTTGTTCATGCTGTTGTTCAAATTGACTTACCTTCATTTTTCCATTGTTCTGCTTTTCCTTCTCTTTTTTTTTTTTTTTTGTATTATATATTTCAATTCCTAACTTTGTTCATGTCATCTCTCCTTTTTATTCGTCATTTTTTCTTTCACTCTTCCCGGCCCTTGTTTCTTTCTCCTTTTCATTCTGTTTGAGCAACAACAACAGCAACAAAACTGAAACACACACACACACACACACACACACACACACACACACACACAAAACGATACTGAGAACAGTGATGGTGCACTTCAGGTGTACGGTAGGTGCCCCATACTGTTAACACACGACACATACATTCACACAATGATCTTTGTCACCCGGCCAGCCTGCTTTCAGTTTAACGGTTCATTCAGGTTCAGCTCGAAGGGCCACTGTTTGTTCGCACGGAGAAAGGTACGTTTGCTGTAAGTTGGCGAAGGTAGTATCTGTTCTTTTCGATTTATCTTGTTGCTGTTGTTAAACAGTTTTCAGCTTTGAATGTTACATGGATGTCACGTGATTTCTCAAACAGAGAAGGAAAACAACCTTTGAGAAAAAGAAAGAACTAGTTAGCTTGACTAGCTTTTGTTTCCTATTTTTTAATCATTCCTTCCATCCTTCCTTCCTCTTCCTTTTCTACCTTTCTTTACTTTCGTTCGTTCTACCTTTTGCCTCGCTATCTTCCTGGCCTGGTCGCTTTCCCTTTTTTTCTCTCTCTCTTCTTTTTACTTCTTATTCGTATTGGTTTGAAGAACAGTTCTTTCGCTTTTCCCCTCGAATCAACATTTAGCAGAGAAGTAACACGCTAGAGGTTTATAGAGTTATCTGCCGCTTGCCGTTGCTCCACTAAATGTATTATGTGGGTGTCGAAGAGACAAAAGAAACAAACAAAGAAGGACTAAACAGATTTTCCTTTGTCTACCTCTCCTCCTGTCAGGTTTCTCCTCTTACATCTCCTCATCCTCTTCCCCCCACCTCCCGCCACCTCTCCTTGTTCATTCCCTCCCTGCATGCTACCAGAGCGAAAGCGGGAATAACAGAACCCGACTGTTGCAGGAATGCTGAGCAGCAGTAATTCAGGTGTCTGGCTCCATGCTAGCTGTGTTCGTAATAAAGATTTATGTGCAGTCGGACTGGCCTGGGTTTCTTTCTTTGTTGTTCTCTTACAATGCGGAACAGAGGTGTCTCTCAGAACCTACTTAGTTTCCAGTGGTCACTGCCAGAACCGACTGATGCTGAGTGGGTTTTTTTTGTTTTGTTTTTTTTTGGGGGGGGAGGTTGTTTTTTGGGTTTTTTTCTGGAAGTGGGGTGCTCAACGCCACGTGGACGTGCATGCATGTCCTGAACCGTCACAACACACCTTGTACTCAGTTTTTTTTCTCTCACCTCACAAAAAGTGGTGGTCTTGACGCCAGAGATTTTGGAGAACAGATGAATGAACCATGCTCTCTCTGTTTCTCAAAATATCACCGCTTTGACAGACTAGCATTATTATTTATACCATTTAAGACTCTCGAAGCCATTCAAATCACACGAGAGTAACACTGTCGTCACGCTATTTGTTTTTGATATTTATACATTGCAAAACTGAGCACAGGACGCAAGCGCCGGTACTCACAGATGCACAAATTTCGCAAACATAAAAGATGTGGTCCGTGTATCAGTTTATTACGAACCTTCCACGCAGACACAGTCCGCTCTTCGAGGATGTAAACGTCACAAATAAGGGCATCTAAATCTTCAGTTCATGCATTCGTTACCTGTTATCTCAGTTCAAGTTATAATGAAGCAGTGAGGGAGCGGTGGCAGCATCAGGGACATATAACAGCACAGTCTGGCACATATGGCTGCATGACCACACCTTTTTACCCTGAATCTTGTGGCATATCCTGCATCACTTTGGGTATGAAAACTCCCCAGTCGGGAGCACACAAGAGTATTGGGGTGCCGGGGTGTCTTTTTGTGTGTGTGAACGATAATTTCTGTGATGTGTTGCAGTGTGCGGAAGTACTAACATTAGTGGTATTTTACTTCCAAGGGCTCTATCTGGTGTTAGCGATATCGCAACCGCAATATTCCTTAAGAATACGGTCGTCTCTGATCCTACATATCTTGATGATAATGCACACTTCATTCATTTGGTTCGTTTTCCGTATACTGGTATCTTTCCAAGATGTAATGAAGAGATGAGAGAAGGCTCCTCCCTGCACAGGAGTGCTTTCAAAGAATGTTTGGCCTCATCCACAGCGTAATTGCGACTAGCTCGTCTGACTTTATAATTGGGTCTCCCTGAATAAAGTCACGTTTTGCTAATTGGAACTGATCGCACCAGCCATTCCTTACTGACCTCATTGATGACTTCAAATCTTTGAACTGGACTATAGTATTCTCTTACTTTAAACTCACAAAACGGTTCCAGCGGTTATAAAATAACAAATCATAATAGAGATTCATTTCACCATCTGTGATACCAGCATCTCCACACGCCGTCTTCGTGAATAATTATAATCGCTCCTGTTATTCTTTGTTTCGGGTATGACCTGGTGGGGAGAGGGGAAAGTATATAAGGAAGGGGAGGGGCGTCTGTCGTCTCCAAGAATAGAAGCGGTAGTAAACTTTTGAGGGAGCGGTCGCGGAACCACAGAACCTTCGGAATGTTTTTGTCTGGCATCTGTGTTAGCACAAGGTGTGATGTTGGGTAACGTGCGAGACACTGAAAAGACCGGGAACTGCGCGGGGCCAGAGTCACTGGCTGGGCCAGACGCTCGTTTCCATCTGTGTAAACCTCCACGCCACTGTACAGGACACGGGCCGCCATGTGAAAGTGGGGACTCTCGCCTGCAGGAAGCGTTCGGTTTTGTTAGGGAAAACCTGAAGGAGAAAACCAGGCCCTTCTACTTTCTCTGGTGTTCTCCACTAACTCTCGGGTTTGTTGTGACTTTCTACATCAAACAAGTCTGGAGTAAAGTTTCAATCAAGCCATACACGTCCTTCTTCTCCTTCATTATAATCTTCTTCTTCTTCTTCTTCCTCTTTTTGTTTATTGTTTTTGTTGTTTTCTTCAACCTTTTGAAACATTTAGCGTTCGGTTATGGAAACAAGAATTTGCCCATCATGCACACCCCCGAAAATGGGTATGGCTGCCTACATGGCGGGGTAAAATCAGTCATACACGCAAAAGCCCACTCGTGTTCATACGAGTGAACATGGGAGTTGCAGCCCACGAACGAAAAAAGAAGAAGAAGAAAGAGAGAGAGAAAGAGAGAGAGAGAGAGAGAGAGAGAGAGCAGTCATTTGCATTCAAGTTTTAGTAAGGACAGTTATTGAAGTCAATCTTAAAGGGTTTTTTGGTTATCACACACACACACACACACACACACACACACACACACACACACACACACAATCTGAACAATACGCCTCTTCGTTTCTCCCAACATAGCCAGAAAAGGGTTGTGAACACCCCTATACCACACCAACACCACACGCTGCAAAGAAGACAGACCAGTGGCAAATCGTCGGGCCTATCGTGTAATCCCCATGCCCTGGACAAACACTACAGCTCTCCTTCAAGCCTTCACAGGCCTAATTGCTGCAGCATGGCCTTTGGGTAGTTGGGGTTGAAGGTGTGGGGGTGAAGAAGGAGGGAGCGCAGACTCCTGCTCTGAACAAACATTCACTACCGTTTTGGGTTTTTGGGTTTGTTTTTTTACAGAGGTTGTGGCGTCTTGCTGGGGTGTTTGTTTTTGTTGACTTGTTGTTTTTTGTGGAGTGATGCAAAAAGCCGGCGGTTCTTTTCTCTTTTTTTTCAGTTTTAATGATTCTTTAAATCCTTTTTTCATCATAATCGTCTTCTGCAAATCCTTTGGCTTTTTCTTCCTCTTCCTTCTCCTCCACCATCAAACTACTTCTCTTGTTTTGTCTTCTTGATAATGTTGACCAAAAAACGAAAGGTTGTGTTTCTTCCGTCTTATTGAACAGTCCAGTTGTGTTATTCATGGTTTTGACTTGGGAAACATGACCCATCTGGTTATGTTGTTGTTGTCGTTGTTGTTGTCTTCGCGACCTTTCGGCTCTGAAATGGCCCAAGTAGTTGAATGGTCTGTGACAGTCTGAACTGCTTATGAAATCCATCATTACCCCCGTCGTCACCATCTGTCTTGCATTTCTGGATTTTTGTTTTTTTAATTTTTATTTTTTACCTAATGCTGGTCCCTGTGTACATGTGGTTTGCGATCTCCCCTGATCACATGACTGTGAGAAGCTCACATCGTTGTGCAGCGACAGGGGCCGTGTGCATGTTCTTACCGACCCCCAGCCACCTGCGACAAAACAGGGAGTTACTGTAATGGCCAACAGTTGGCATTTAAGATCAAGATTGAAATGCATGTCTTTCTACTTTCTCTTCGTTTTGCGTCCGTTTCTCACTGCAGGACCTTTTCTCCAACCCTGTCTAAATCCGTACGTATACGGTCACAATGATGTGTAAGGTGTACGTTCGTGCACTCACTCGTATATGTGTTTCCGCAATAACATGCATGCATTCATGCATGCGCACGCGCATGCAGTCACACGCACAATACCAGAGCGTATGTCATGAGACAGCATCTTTTGTACCACGACTCCGCGGCGGGCACCTGACAACAATTATTGAATAAATTGTGAGTGGCAGATTGAAAACACACTGACAAAAGTACAAATATATAACACGCGGCTGGACTTGCGTACTCCATTAATGCCCACCCATATCTCTCTCTGGCTCTGGCTCTGTCTGTCTGTCTCTCTCGCTCTGTCTACCTGTCTCTCTGTCTCTGTCTCTCTCTCTCTGGTTCTGTCAGTCTGTCTGTCTGTCTCTGTCTACCAGTCAGATTCGCGTTAAAAAGCACCAGCCTGGTGATTAATTGGCAAGGGCATCGATAAAAGAAGGTGCAACGGCATATCACGTAGCCGCCAGAGGAAGCCGCATCCCTGGCCGTGATATGGGGGGGTGCAACAGACAGACAGACCTGATAGTGTGGCCACACGGTCTGCCTGGGAAGCAACCCACCTGCTCTGATTGCAGCAGTCCATTCCCTCCACGGTTTGTTTCGCACTCTGCTGCTGCAACGTTGCAGGCTGTAACTCGGTGCCAGACGGGAATTTTCTTACCCCTTGCTGATTTCGATAAACGCGGACAAAACTAAGGAGAAGCTTCGAGCTTGGGTAGTTCTTAGTCCCTCGTATATATTATTAGTATTGTAATCCAGAAAACATTTGACTTGTCGCTCGGCAGTTCTACCAAAGTAAATTTATTAAACACAAGGATATTGTTATGCGGGTTAAAGTCCATGTCTTCCATTATTTTGGTAACAGAGTACGACGTACTAAGGTAAAATGGCGTAGGCGTTAGATCCCGCTCGCAGATTTGAATGAACTTGGGGCGTTGCAGCCCACGAACGGAGATCATCTACTGTCGGAATAGACCGCTGGATAGTTCCGCGGCCATCTTGGACCGTGTGCATTCGCATCTAACTTTTACTCGAAATTCGAGCAGTGCCAAAGGCGATTATCATAGACAAAAGCAGCAAACATGTACTGTTTTCTATTTCTTCAGTTGATAGCCTCCATTGCTACAACCAGACTGGTCAATGAAGTGCCAACGTAAACACACACAAAAAGAGCAAAAAATTGATAAAAAGAAGCCTGCTGTTTCGCACGTTCTGCCTTCTTTGTTGCTCGAAATTTCGGAGAGCCAATCAACTTCTAGAGCACAGATCATGTGACATGCCTTTGAAAGTCATGTAAGCACGGAACTCTCCAGCGGTCTATTTTTGCTCTGGAGTTAATATCTCGTGGACGAGTTTTCGATTTATTTATTTCTCGCGAAGGGGGAGAACTCCTCGTTCGCCCGTTTCATTCCAGAGTGCATTCTTTCGTCCGGAGAAAATTCCTCCTGCTGCACCGGGTGATTGGGGTTGCGAATAATCTCCCTTGCCGTCTGGACTCTGTCTATACCCTCCCTCTTCTTTCCCTTGCACTGGCGTTTGCTATTTTTGTTTGCTATTTTTGAAGCAATAATCAGACTGTGCTGTAGATATTCGGAGATGTGCAGTATGGGACCTGTTGCAGCTTTGTACAAACTGCATTGTGTTGTATGTTAGCAAGTGTTAACAAATCAGGATAGTTGAATCGCTTGCTGAATGGTTGGATCGTCTTTATTTTTAATTTTTTCTTGGCTTTTTATAGCTTACAAATGAAGCGAACTGCTCAGTATTCGATGAAAATGAAGATGTGTCAATTTGTCTTTTTGTATTAGGCGTTTGTCTTTATTCATTGTTTCCCATCACCGTTTTATAAACTTTCTCTCTGTCTCAGTGTTTGTGTCTCTCTGTCTCTGTGTTTGTCTCTCTATGTCTCTGTCTGTCTCTGTCAGTCTGTCTCTGGCTCTGTCTCCCTGTCTCTGTCTCTCTCTGTCCTTCCCTTCTCTCATTCTCTTTTTCTCACCCGTCCTCATCTTTTTCCCCCTATCTGACTCACGTTCACACGTAAACATGTAACACACACGCATGTACACGCTGACACATAACGTACATGTAATTAGAAACGCACGCAAAACACATGTATGCACGCACGCACACACAGAGTTCTCTCTCTCTCTACTTCCCTGTCTGTATACATCTGTCTCTCCCCCTTCCACATTCTCTCTCCCTCTCCGCCCCTCCCCCCCCCCTCTCTCTCTCGCTATCTCTCTTCTCACTCTGTTTCTCTTTACACAGATAATTTGTAATTTATTGAAACCACTCACAAATTATCTATAGCTTAAACACAAGCCGTTGATGTAAACGTTCGGCCGGGAGAGTGGTAGCGATTCAACTAACAAGTTATTTAAGTATCTCGCAGTGAGAGAGAGAAGAAAACTTGCTAAACGTCTTCACGTTTTCATACCTCTCCTTGTGGCTCGTGTCAGCTTATACAGAAAGATATGTTTCCCTTTTTTTTTTCAGAGAAGCACAACGCACAGTTTCACTCCACAGCGAGACATTTAAATCCTGTGCACCTGCGAGTTAAAACCACATTGGAGATCCTAGCCAGAACAGCAAAAAATGCATAAATGTTTGAACTGTGAAGAGAAAGGTGAAAATATCCCACTAATGGTAGAAATAAAGTTGAACAGGCAAAAGGCGAGGATACACAGCGTGTTTTTTAATTGAAAACCGTGTGGCCATGAGCGTCTCGGTAGGATGATGTTCCACAATGATGGTCATTCTGTAAGGAAGGGTTGTGAAGAGGGGCTGGGATGGAGGCGTAGGGGGTTGAAAAGAAATGCTAATATCTGACTTTTTCAGCAGTGTCTGGTGACTTGGGGAAAGGTGCGGTGTGTGTGTGTGTGTGTGTGTGATTTTTTTTCATAGGCATTGAATCGCGTAGACACACTTTTTCATAGTGTCTGTCTACCTCTCTCTCTCCCTACCTCTCTTTCTGTCTTTCGCTCGCTCGCTCATGATCTCTGTCACTTTTCTCTTCATTCGCTCTTTATGTGTTCGTCTTTCTGTATGCGTGTCAGTCATTCTGTTTGTCTGGTTGGACGTCTGCGCCCATATCTCAAATTGTGTGTGCGTGTGTGTGTGTGTGTGTGCGCGGGGGGGGGGGGGGGGTTGATGAAGGGGTTTGCTCTTTACATTTTTTCCTCAAGATTTGTAGCGAATATTGCAGCTGATTTTGGTAGGAAAGTGTAAATGCAGATCTCTCTCCTTCCATTCCCACGAGTTAAGAAGTCTGACGGCTGCGCTGAGCGGATGACCTTTCCCCGGTAAACCTGAAGCCCCCACTGTGAGTGCTCCACGAACGCTGGCACTTAAATGAACAAGTCGTTTTTCTTCTCCGTGTCGTTTTACGTCCTGGTGACGGCCTGAACAAAGACGTGAGACATGCTGTTCAACCTGTTGGAGACAAGTCGTGCTCAGGTTGCCTGCAAGCCCTTGCTGACTTGTCGTGTATACGTGTGCTGTACATGTACAGCCAGCCAACCAGCCCAGGGTGAATGCCCTGTGTGTATGTGTGTGTGTGTGTGCGCGCGCGCGCGCGTGCGTGTGTGTGTGTGTGTGTGTGTGTGTGCGTGCGTGTTTGCGTGCATGAATGCATGCGCGCGCGTGTGTGTGAGTGTTATGGACGTCCCCTTTGGCTGTTGGGAGCACTGTTTTCTCTCCAGGTCTTTTCTGAAATTCCACGGGCCTTTCATCATGTGGGTGCATAGGGCATTTGTGTCTGCACATTCAATTTATTTGTTATTCGGTTGCATACTGATAATTCTGCAACTGATCCTTCTGTGAACATCTTAATCTGTAGTTCATACATAATATCCAGTTTTCACCAATAATAAAAATCCAGTCGATTGGTAATACTGTGTGACAGGGATTTTTCTGTTTTTAAAATCGTTGTTTAGAACCTTTGAAAATGAACAGCGCTGCTCAGCACTGATAATCATGCAGGGTTCCTTCTTCACATGGCGCTGATGACTCTAACCAGACGTCTGCCGACTCCGTGTAAGATTCCGTGGAGTGTTGCTGTTATTGCTAGCAATGATATCAGAAAAATTATGGCAATGGCGATAGCATTCTGACCTAAACCCACACACCACTCGCCTTCTTCTTCGTTCCTCTGTTTTCCATGAACCAGGAATACAGCATGCAGCATCCCGTGCTACATATCTGTACGCACGCGAACACGCAAAGACGCGTGCACGCCTACGCATGCAGGCAACCACAGTCACATAATCCTGTCTGGTTTCAATGTACGTGAGCGCGCGCTCGCGAGTTTGTGTGTGTGTGTGTGTGTGTTTGTGTGTGTGTGTGTGTGTGTGTGTGTGTGTGTGTGTGTTGTCCAAACGCCAACACTCGTGTACAGATCAACAACCGCTGCTGATTTCGGACACGGGGAGGTGGTCTGTTGTGCAGTGGCTGCGTGGATTCAGATCCCGATCTGTTACGTTTCTCACGTTTTATGTTTCTAAAGCACGTGTGCACACACATACACGCACGCACACGCGCGAGCGTGCACACACACACACACACACACACACACACACACACACACACACACGCCCACCCTACCACATCCCTATCACCACCAACACCTACACATGTGGCTGTATCAGAGAAGTGGGTGCAGGTCAGGTCTGGCTTTGGGAACGACCCCGGAACGGGGTGGGACCACAAACAGCTCTCCGTACACCGCCCGAGGGCGTGGGTGAGGAAATGGGAGCAAAATGTTAGACTGGAGGTATTTGGAGGTGGCCGACAGGGCCGTACCCACACACAGAACAGTGGTCGTGCCACCAGACGATCATCCAGAAAAAGAGAAAAGGTGGGGAGCTGGGGGAAGGGGAGATGGGGAGATGAAAGGTGGCCATTAGCGGCCAGCCCACTGGGAGGCAGGTGACTCAGAACAGCTCGCCAATCCGTCTTTTGTTTGAGGTGGGCCGGGAGAGGGTGAGGGGAGGAGGTAGGAGTTGGGAGTGGGAGGGTGGGGGTTGGGGTCTCCCTATATGGCTGGTCGTGAGGTCTTCAGCATCGGACTGGCTAATACCACCCACACCAAATATGTAATGTGACACACGTCTTTTAGTCGCTGTCCTGCCTGCTCCGCCTGTTTTCTGTTTGTCTCCCTTTATGGTGGTTGATGTATAAACGAAACGAAACCAGTACTATAGCAAACACACAACAACAAAACCCGATTAAAATGCATCTGCATTTAAACTATGATAGTTTTCACGAATGTGAAGAATGATGCCAAGTTGTGTGATACGACTGCTACTCTTTCAGACATTTCATGAAACAGGTAGATTAAAAAATGATTTCATGAAATGACTGACTGAGGCATTATACCAGTGATCTCACAAACTGACTGGAACTTCCAATCATTTCCAGAAATGGTTGATCTTTTTCCGGTTGTAGAGGAAGGGGAACATGGTAATGTTTCAACAATTATCCTCCGCAAATCCGCCTTGATCAGTTTACACTTGGAATTTATACTTTTTGAATATTTCAGTAGTTGGCATATTGATAATGACAATATCTCTCGTTAGATGTTTTGAGCTCATGGTTCTGGTTGTTGCTGTTATTAGTTTTCCACATTGACAGTGCCATAATCACGCAGACAGCCCACTTTGTTTCTCAGACCTTATTGCTACCTTGGTCGTGATAGATTTTCTGCTGTGATAGCAGTGAGTACATTACTCGGGATTTAAAGTGCAAGAAGGATGCATAAAACAGTCTCTGACTGCATTTAAATTCCAGAAGGAACGTTTCACAAGCCATAGCAAAATCGTCGACACTGAGGAGTAGCTGCCTAAAGAAAAGGACATCTGTCGTGTTCTTGTTAATTCCCCAGCCCACTCCCCTCCCCCTGTCCCCGCCATTTTTGTTCATCCTTCTCGTTCCCTGCTCGCTGTCGTTTTGAAGGTGAACTTTTACCCCTCTGCAGAAAACACGTGAATTAGATCCAGTGAAGAGGAAAAAAAGCTCCGAGGTGACTTAAAAACGAGCCACCGTCGGTGTTTCTTCTTTCATAATGGCCAGACGAGAACGACCATGACTGTCGTGTTGTCGTTTCTTGGCTGTCTTGAGACTGTGGGGGTGAGATACATGGGTGCAGAGGGAGATTTCATTGGAAGCAGTTAATGTGGAAGCCCATCTCATTGTTGGCTCACTGAACGTAATGACACGCAAGACTG
>JAAQRG010200391.1:0-11961 GCA_011634625.1 Babylonia areolata | reverse complement strand
AGACTCTTGAGGAGAGACAAGACTCCAACACTATTAAGACTCTTGAGGAGAGACAAGACTCCAACACTATTAAGACTCTTGAGGAGAGACAAGACTCCAACACTATTAAGACTCTTGAAGAGAGACAAGACTCAAATACTATCAAGACCTGAGGAGAGACAAGACTCAAATACTATCAAGACTTGAGGAGAGACAAGACTCAAATACTATCAAGACTTGAGGACAGACAAGACTCCAACACTATTAAGACTCTTGAGGACAGACAAGACTCCAACACTATTAAGACTTTTGAAGAGAGACAAGACTCAAATACTATCAAGACTTGGGGAGAGACAAGACTCAAATACTATCAAGACTCTTGAAGAGAGACAAGACTCAAATACTATCAAGACTTGGGGAGAGACAAGACTCAAATACTATCAAGACTCTTGAGGAGAGACAAGACTCAAATACTATCAAGACTTTTGAAGAGAGACAAGACTCACACACTATTAAGACTCTTGGGGAGAGAGACAAGACTCAAATACTATCAAGACTTTTGAAGAGAGACAAGACTCACACACTATTAAGACTCTTGGGGAGAGAGACAAGACTCAAATACTATCAAGACTTGAGGAGAGACAAGACTCAAATACTATCAAGACTTGAGGAGAGACAAGACTCAAATACTATCAAGACTTGAGGAGAGACAAGACTCAAATACTATCAAGACTTGAGGACAGACAAGACTCAAACACTATTAAGACTCTTGAGGAGAGACAAGACTCAAATACTATCAAGACTTTTGAAGAGAGACAAGACTCAAATACTATCAAGACTTGAGGAGAGACAAGACTCCAACACTATTAAGACTCTTTAGGAGATACAAGACCAAATACTATCAAGACTTGAGGAGAGACAACACTACAACACTATTAAGACTCTTGAGGAGAGACATGACTCAAACAATATTAAGACTTCAGGAGAGACAAGACTCCAACACTATTAAGACTCTTGAGGAGAGACAAGACTCAAATACTATCAAGACTTTTGAAGAGAGACAAGACTCAAATACTATCAAGACTTGAGGAGAGACAAGACTCCAACACTATTAAGACTCTTTAGGAGATACAAGACCAAATACTATCAAGACTTGAGGAGAGACAACACTACAACACTATTAAGACTCTTGAGGAGAGACATGACTCAAACAATATTAAGACTTCAGGAGAGACAAGACTCCAACACTATTAAGACTCTTGAGGAGAGACAAGACTCAAATACTATCAAGACTTTTGAAGAGAGACAAGACTCAAATACTATCAAGACTTGAGGAGAGACAAGACTCCAACACTATTAAGACTCTTTAGGAGATACAAGACCAAATACTATCAAGACTTGAGGAGAGACAACACTACAACACTATTAAGACTCTTGAGGAGAGACATGACTCAAACAATATTAAGACTTCAGGAGAGACAAGACTCCAACACTATTAAGACTCTTGAGGAGAGACAAGACTCAAATACTATCAAGACTTTTGAAGAGAGACAAGACTCAAATACTATCAAGACTTTTGAAGAGAGACAAGACTCAAACACTATCAAGACTCTTGAGTAGAGACTAGACTCAAACACTATCAAGACTCCTGAGCAAAGACTAGATTCAAACACTTTCAAGACTTTGGAGGAGAGGCATGACAAGAAAAAACTCAAAGACCCCAAAATTTCTGAGACTCTTGAGAAGAGATGAGACAAGACCAGAAAAGACTCAACACGTTCAAGATTCTTGTGGAGACATAAGACAAGATTAAAAAGAAATCAAGACTTTCCAGGAGAGGCAATACAAGAAAGGAATCAAAGACTGACCCAAACTCGTTCAAGACTCTTGAGGAGAGACGAAATAATACCAGACTCAAGCAAGTTTAAGACTCTGAAGGAGACACAAGTCTACAAAATACTTTCAAGGTTGAAGGAGAGACCAGGCAAAACAAGACTCAAAGACTTGCGAGACTGGAGGAGAGACTTTCACGACTGGTGGAGAGACAAGACTCAAACACTTTCAAGACTGGTGGAGAGACAAGACTCAAACACTTTCAAGACTGGGTGAGAGACAAGACTCAAACACTTTCAAGACTGGGTGAGAGACAAGACTCAAACACTTTCAAGACTGGGGGACAGACAAGACATGAGAAGACTCACTTTCAAGACTCTGGATAAGAGACGAGACAAGACTCGAACCCTTTCAAGACTTTGGGGGAGACACAAGACCAGACACTTTCAAGACTCTGGGGAACAGACAAGACAAGACTCAAACACTTTCAAGACTCTGGGGGGCAGACAAGACAAGACTCAAACACTTTCAAGACTCTGGGGGGCAGACAAGACAAGACTCAAACACTTTCAAGACTCTAGGGGACAGACAAGACAAGACTCAAACACTTTCAAGACACTGGATGAGAAACGAGACAAGACTCAAACACTTTCAAGACTCTGGGGAACAGACAAGACAAGACTCAAACACTTTCAAGACACTGGATGAGAAACGAGACAAGACTCAAACACTTTCAAGACTCTGGAGGAGAGCTAGGACAAGACAAGACACAAATACGTTCAAGACTGGTGGAGAGACCAGGCAAGACTCATCAGACTTTCAAGACTCTGGTCGAGACAAGACAGGACAAGGCTAAAACACTTTCAAAACTAGGGAGAAGAGACAAAGACAGGACAAGGCTAAAACACTTTCAAAACTAGGGAGAAGAGACAAGACAGGACAAGACCCAAAGACTTCCAAGACTCTGGAGGAGAGAAAAGGTTAGACCAAAAAAAACCAAACTTTCTAGACTCTGGTGGGGAGAAAAGAAGAAAAGACTAAAACACTTCTAGGACTGGTGGAGAGACAAGACAAGACTCGACGACCTTCAAGACTGACGGAGAGAACAGACAAGACAAGACTCAAACACTTTCCAGACTCTGGGGGAGAAACAAAACAAGACAAGACTCGAAGACTCTGAAGACTCTGGTTGAGAGACAAGACAAGAAAAGACATGTGACGTTTTTGCTTTAAGTCCAGCCGACTGCACAGGGCCATATCAAAACTGCCCAATGGCAAAACCCTGTCACATCTTTGGGGGTGGGGTGGGGGGGTTAAGGGGGGAAGGGGGAGGGGGGAGTGGGGTACGGAGGTGGAATCTTGAAAACAGAAAGACAAAACAACATGTCAAAAAACACAATTCATCACTTCTTATCTTAATCATTAAGCTCCTTTAGACAAACAAGACCATCAGCCCGTCCGCTAAATTTTTCATCCCCAGATTATGAAAGATGTTTAAAAAGGACGAAAAATATTTTAAAGCAGTTGTGTGTTTACAGGGTTACAACGTAATCGCAATAGACGAAGTACACTAAACCACTTTATAGTAGAGCACGAACAACGATGTCTACAATTTCTCAAGTATCAGAATTATAAAGTGACTTTCATACATCACAGAAATAGTCAGAATCTTCATTTCAATGTTTAAAAAAAAAATGTAACGTCCTGCATACTGGAAGAAAAAAAAATCCCAAACATGAGTATGCAATTAATTTCAACAATAACATGAATAATATCATTGTATGATAGAAAAAAGATCTGGGAGCTTTTTCTTTCTTAATGAAACCTTAGGTAAACAAAAAGGTCCTTTATTGATGAAGATAACTTTTTGAAAACTGTACAAAGTCATAGTACGGTCGCATACAGAGTAAGAAAAATGCAGTATGGTATCCATACCTTAAGGGACAATCTATTGCACTGGAAAAAAAAATTCAAAGGAGATCCACCAAAATGGTTATTGTACAAATATGACATACTCAGAACTGTAAGATACTTGTAATTGTCGTCACTGAAAGGAACAAGATTTAGAAGAGATTTAATCCAGACACACAAAATATTTATCTACATTGGCAATATCGATACAGGCTGAATTTGTTATGAGTTCCTCTGATAAAAAAGAAAGAAAAAAAAAAGAAAAGAAAAGAAATCGTGAAGCAAAATTTCACTAAGACATTGTAACACTTACACTCCCAAGTTCAGTTTTACCAGTCGAGTTATCAAACATTAGAGCAGTCTGAATATCAACATCAAAACTGCGCAAATTGTTAACAAGTTCAAAAATCCTGCTCGATGTTGATCCCAAAATGCAACCGTGTTCTCAAGTTTATTATGAGTAGGACTTTATCTTCACTGATGATGGAAATCAGAACTGGCATGGAAAGCAAACCACCAATGATATTATGTAAACAAGAAGGGTCGCGAGGTCCAAATAATTAGCCCCTACTGCTACTACTACAAGAATCCTTGTTTTACGTCATTCCCTGACATGAATTACTAGCTGACGTAAACAGTATTACGATATTTCGGTTTACATCACACACACACACACACACACACACACACACACACCCTTTCTTTCATTAAAAAAATATTTTAGATTTTTTTTTAATTTTAAAGAATCATCCTTATGCATCTGTGTGCGCTTATGTGTCTGTGTGTATGGTGTGTTTTCGTGTATATGCCACTTCTGGTGTAAACTTCACTCCTGGATCCCGGAGCTGAGTTGTAGGCTGTCCCTGGTGGATCAGTCTGAGTTGTCACCGCAGCATCATTCAGGAACAGTCCAACTGGTCACCTTGATTTGGAACTGGTTGTAATACTGGTCCAGCAACTACAGGCAATGTAGTCAAAGCTTCTTTGGGCTGGTCTTCTTGCGGGCTGGTCTAGCTCGAGAATCACTGGTTCAGGTCCACAGAAAGAAACACATTCAAAAGTCCATAAAAAAAAAACAAATAACACTGCAGAATGGCCAGCTAGTGCCCAGTGTTTACAATATCACCGCCAGAGCAAAACAGCACAGAACGCGAAAACTACTCACCACACAGCAGCAGCTGAAGACGATGAGGAAAGCCTCCACAGCTCCGGCCTCCCCCACAATCCAGTAGAGACGCACGAAATAGATGACCCCGAAGATGTTCTGGATGCAGGGGAAAAACACTCCCATGATGACGCCCAAGTTCGCCTTCTCCTGCCGGCAATATCCCCACATGCAAGCATTAAAGAGGGACGGGGGAGAAGGGAAAAGACGACAGTGACAGGGAGAAGGTAGAGAGTGAGAGAGAAGGATGGTGAAGGGGAAGATGAGATAGTGAGGACAGAGATGGGGGGAGTGTGAGAGCGAGAGAGACGGAGAGGGAGAACTGGAAGAGAGAGTGTGGTAGGGACAGAGAGAGGAGAGTGTGCTGGGAACCCTGAAAGAGAGAGAGAGAGAGATGCGGGGAAGAGATCGGGGAAGAAAGAACGAGAGAGAGAAGGGGAAGACAGAATGTGATAGGGAATGGGTGAGAGAGGGGGGGAGGGGAAGAGAGGGAGGGGCACAGAGGGAGGGACAGAGAGAGAAATGGGTAAGAGAGATAGGGATAGAGAGAGAAAGATATGGATGGGGGGGAAGAGAGGGGTTGGGGAAGGGAGACGTAGCTAGAGAAATGGGGAGAGAGACACTGGCTGTCAGCTGTACATAAAGAAGCAAAAAATAAAGACAAAGGCAAACAAAAAATGGGAGGAAGGAAAGAAAGAATGGACATAGAAAGAATGAGAGAAAGAAAGAAAAAGAGAAGACAGGAAGAGACGAACAGCTCGCTCTGCCTTTTGCCTTGTGCCATCCTTTACTCCGAAAGCACTGTTTGTAAACTTTTCAAGAAAAATAAATAAGAGAGAGTTTGTTTTTTTTCAAACAAAAGCCAAAATCTTCATGTCTCACTTGTGATTCCTGATAATTAAAAGACAACAAGAACGAAAACAAGGCGTAATGGGCCTTCTATAACAATCAATTTAATCCATAAAACGAATAAACAGTTCAGGAACCTTAATCAATCAATACATAAAAACTTCAAGAGACTCTGATTCCGTGCTATCTTGAGCTTCAACGATCGGACACAAGGTATTCGATTTCATCAAACAACAAATAAGCAACAACAACAAAATAACAATAATAAGGTATCTCTTCCTTTCGGTCTGTAACGTCAGAAGATCAAATTTTCAAAGACCAAAACATTTACGGCCATCAGATGATAAAAGAAACGCACGCACGCGCGCATTCACACACACACACACACACACACACACACACACACACACACACACACACACACGAAATTTAAAAGAAACTGTAAAACGGCTTTGCCTATTAGATAAAAGAATACACAGCAGAATACAAACTAGCTCTGTGTCTACCTTTGGTACTGCACCATCCTCTTGTCCGTGGTTGGGGTCTTCCATGTCTTCCAGGTACTGCTGTACTGTCGAGTCTGTTGCCGATCCTTCAAACAGATCCATCTTGTCGGAGAAGATCACGGTCTTTGTGGACGAGTCCTTTTTACGGACATTGGCCAGAGGGATCCCTCCGTTCTCTGGTTTGAGAAAAAAACAAAACAAACAAAAACAAAAAACACTAGAATAAAATAAATGGTTGTCCCCACTGAAGTCGACCTCGTTTAACTCAACTGTCTCATCGGGTAGGTTGACACAATTCTTCAGCCCCGGCCGGCAGTCTCCTCCATCTCAGTAAATTTCCTTCGCTTAAATCGCTCTCATGTAAGTGGACAGACATCTCGTATTCATCGACTATTACTAACAAAATAAACTTTTTTCCCTGCAGACTTTTTTTTTTCGTCCACGTCTGTGACAAAAGCTATGTTTCAGACACGGGAAAAGTAAATTCCGATCAGTTGCGCCGCTAAAGCTGTAGGGCTTTTTTAGGGTTAATATATTGAGAGAGAGAGAGAGAGAGACAGAGACAGAGACAGAGACACAGAGAGAGACAGACAGAGAGAGAAGAACTTTAATCTCCAGGCCTCCGGACCCTACAGTTTCAGTTTCAGTAGCTCAAGGAGGCGTCACTGCGTTCGGACAAATCCATATACGCTACACCACATCTGCCAAGCAGACCAGCGGCGTAGACCCTACAAAGAGGTCAAAGTAAACAACTGGTGATCACGTAGCGACAACAAATATCATATCCTAACCTGAAGAACGAAAGTGCTTCTTGTGCACAGTAAATCAATTCTAGATTTCTTCACTGCTGTCAAAGAATTCCTTTCGTATCTTCTGGATATTAAATATATACACACAGAGTTTACAAACACTGTAAACAGAGCAATTCTTCAGCAAGTACACATATGATTGGCTTTCACTGTTCAGATGTTTTTGCCTTAAGTTATTGGAAAGGACATAAATGTTTATAAAATTATCTTCATCTTTGACCACGTTACAATGTTTACATATGTAATTAGAATTACATTTGGATGTTCTCCTGAAAAATTGTCCATTCATTGGGAGAAAACCAAGCCGTGATTTTATCAAGTAGTCCCAAAAACATTTCTTATCCACAAAGTCAAAATATTGTTCACATTCAAAACCAGTTTTGAACAAACTGTAGTTATGATATATATCTTTAGACATTACTGTCTCGACGAGAAAGAGAGACAGACAGACAGACAGACAGATACTGACACAGACAGACAGAGAGAGAGGGCGGGGGAGAGGAGAGACAGAAAGAAAGTTAGAGAGAAGAAGAAGATAATGAGCACACCTTACCCTTAATCAATTGCTACAAGTTGTTCAAAGAAGAGATGCTCCCAGGTTTCACCGAAAGGGGGAGAGAATGATGAATCCATCGGCGCCAACAGAATCACGACTGGAAATGGTAAACGGACTACGATTTCAGAACTGGTGGAATTCCCATGTGCCTGTGGGCGGAAATTCTCCACTAAGCGTGGCATGAAGATCCACAGAACCAAAAGGGGTTGTATGAAGAATCTGACGAATGCTCAGCAGCGCACTGCACCAGCAGATAAGACGTCGGAAAACCAAGGCCAGGATTCAAACCACAGTGCCAAGGACATCCACGCTGATAATTCAGACGAATCAATCGTACAAGATCTTGAAGCCAAACGCCAGAAACTAAACTTGCCACCTGCAAGTGCAAAAACGGAATGGGAAGATCTTGACCAGAAAATAGTTCGAAAACTTGATGCGCTGATAGGAAAGAGCACTTTGGAACACAAGTTAGCCACCTACGGAGATATCGTGTACGCAACCTGTCGGGAAACCTATGGAGTGAAAGAACCAAAGACAAGAACACCTCAAAAATCCAGGCAACAACGAGAAATGGACAACATCCAAAATGCAAAAAGAAAGCTAAAAAAAAACAAAACGGTGAAGACAGCTTCAGAATTTGAGATACAGGGCCTACAGAAACTCTGGAAAGACCTGTCGGAGGAAAAATCTTCTTCTCTGTCATGGCTGCAAGACTGACAAAATGCCTCATAGAAAATGAGTACCTGGATGTGTCAGTCCAGAAAGGTGGCATCCCATGAGTTCCTGGCTTTGTAGAACATGCCACGATGATTTGGGATGCAATCCAAAGATCAAAAGCAGAGAAAAGAACCTTGACGTGGTACGGCTGGATCTGGCAAATGCGTACGGGTCAGTTCCTGATGAGATGATCCAACTGGCTCTCGAGATGCACCATGTACCAACGAACATCGGGGAAACGCTGAAGAAGTACTTCCATTGCTTCTCTATGCAGTTCACCACCAAGGAATACATAACAGATTGGATCAATCTGGAAGTGGGCATAGCCATGGGCTGTGCAATTTCTCCAATCCTGTTCGTGCTGGCAATGGAAGTGATGCTGAAGGCCTCAATGAAGGGAACGGATCAAGCCGACCTCGGTAACGGATACCAGATACCTCCTTTGAAAGCCTTCATGGATGACACAACAGTCCTTTCAACAAAACAGATGACACCCGTGAAATATTGAAAAGGCTAAACGAGCTAGTTGCCTCAGCCAGGATGAACTTCAAACCATAGAAATCACGAAGCCTCTCACTGTGTAAAGGAAAGGTAGCTGAAACGGTCACATTCACTGTGGCCAACCAAGCCAACGGTGTCAGTCAAGAGGCTTGGAAGATGGTATGACGAGTCCCTGAAAGACACAAAAAGAGGAAAGGAAACCAAGCAGACAGCAGAAGAAGGCCTGCTCATCATAGACTAGTGTGGCCTTCCTGGCAAATACACAGTGTGGTGCCTACAGTCCATGCTGATAACAAAGCTCCTGTGGCCTCTCCTGACATATGATATCAGCTGTAGCACAGTCGAGTCGATTGAGGCAAAGATCAACAAATACACACGCAAATGGCTTGGCGTCCCACCTGGTCTCACTGACGTGGCACTCTACTGAATCCAAGCAAAGCTGAGGCTACCTCTGAAGTCCCTTGTCAAAGAATACAAGGTAGGGAAGGCAAGACCTCAGCATGCCCGAAGACTCAGGTGACAGTATTGTGAGATCCAACCAACCCAAGCTGAAGACTGGCAGAAAATGGAAAGTCAGGGAGGCAGTCAGTGCAGCGAAAGAAAGCCTTAAGACGAAGGAAATAATAGGACACACCCAAACAAACAGACAAGGCCTGGGATCGACAAAGATGGAATGATGGTCTAAGGCAAGGGGGAAAACAAAAAGAGACATGATCATACAGGAGATCAAGAAGGAAGAGGATGATAAAAGAGTCCAGAAGGCAGTCCAGCAAGGCCAGCAGGGGCAGTGGACAACATGGGAAAATGCACTCCAAAGGAGTCTGAGCTAGAGCGACGTGTGGAACATGGCCCCTCTGAGGATCAGCTTCATCCTAAGATATGTGTACGACTTCCTCCCTCGAATACAAACTTGGTGAAATGGGGGAAAGCAGATGACCCTGCGTGCCCACTCTGCCATGGCAAACAAACAGTGGAACATGTCCTCAGCTTATGCAAAGCGGCGTTGAGCCAAGGACAGTACACATGGAGGCACAACCACGTGCTAAAAGAAACTGCACACGTGGTGAGCACTGTCCAAGGAGCACCAACCCCACCAGAAGTTCCAGTAGAGTTCCGCTCGGTAGAAGGCAATAAAGTCTGGCCAGGAACAGCATCTAAAGTTTCCAAAGCATGGAAACGTGGGCTGCTTGATGGTGCCGAAGATTGGGAATGCACAGTTGACCACACACACACACACACACACACACACACACACACACACGTGCGCGCGCGCTCCTGAGTGAGCCAGATGGTGTTCTTTGTTTGATATTTACTTGACTCCATCTACCATGTGTCGCCTGACGAGAAAGTATTTGCTGACAAGAGATTTGAAAGGCACATCACCACTGCTAGGATGTGCCATGGCAGAATAGGTCAGGCGTTGGATTTCTGATCTACAGTGTTCACCAGTGATCAGTGTTCGAGGCCCCGTTTCGACATGGAACTGTGTTCTTGGGAAAGGCACCTAACTCTGATTTTCCTCACTCCACCCTGGTGTGAATGAGAAACTGACTTTGTCTGGGGAGGGTCAACATGGAGGAAGGTGATGACTGGGCCCCAACTTCCTGTGTTGAGCCCCAGACACAAAGATATTTAACAAAATTCACTGCCCCGATGGCCGTAAAAGGCGACTGGATCTAAAATAGGAAAATACCATGCACGTGAAATTCAGGACATTAGCGGGCTTGATGTGAAATTGCTCTGTTCACTGGAATGAAGGAATATTAGGCGAAATTTGCACGAGGTATCCATGTGAGCACGGCTTGAATGAAAGCCTAGCACAAAAAAAGAGGCAAGGCTCAAGACCCACTTGTGGCACGCACTTTATCCAACCAATAACAAGCAAAAAATAAATAAATAAATAAATAAATCGTTAAAAATGTGTTCTGTTCTGGATATCATGAAGTTGGAAAAAAAACGTGTTGGAGTGGTGTAGAACCCGTTGTATATCGAGATTTACGTCCCACGATTTCGATTAAATTTAGAAGTGTCCGTCAATGTAACTTTCGTACTGAGCAAAAGAAGTTATTTGAATAAATGATGAAACGACTGCTATTAATCAGTGTGCCAGTATGTCAAATAAAAGTGCAATGTTCTGTGAATAAGAAAAAAAAATATAACAGGAATTTTAGTGAAAATACTTATATTTGTGTATGTCTTTCCTAGT
This sequence comes from Babylonia areolata, assembly GCA_011634625.1. Taxonomy (NCBI): domain Eukaryota; kingdom Metazoa; phylum Mollusca; class Gastropoda; order Neogastropoda; family Buccinidae; genus Babylonia; species Babylonia areolata. Next base: position 929 of record JAAQRG010200391.1, on the reverse strand, counting down.
CTTTCCTATAAGTGCGATGTTATTATAATTATGTCTGGAGAGAACTGATTTTTCAGCCAAATTTTGTGTCAACTGATTGAATATTTCCAGAGTAAATGAACATGTAAAAGTTACACACACACACACACACACACACACACACACACACACACACACACACACGGAAACACCGGATTAACACACAGACTAATAATATTTTGTTTACACAAGTGAGTCAGAAAAAGAAGGACCGAGTACCATTCAAGGAGCACTCGTGTAGTGAATTTCCGATTTTGTCGCCTCAGACAGAACTCACCTCCTCACAGTTTGCCAGCGCAGACAACCCCCACAGCTGAAACCTGTGCTGCTGATTTCGTGAAGACCCATGAAAAATCTCCCAGTCGTGACAGACAATGGGGCTAATCACTGTGCCATGAAAATACCGATGAACGAAGCGAATTTTCCAAAATCATATAAGGTTTACTCAACATTTTAGACCAAGAATTTATACGAAAAGTGCAGCGCTAACAGTGTCCTTGTGTCGGCGATATCAGTCGTCTGCTCAAGCAAGAGGGAGATAAATATGTTCAAACTGCTTTTTTTAACAAATAATCTGATTGGCTGTTGTTCTGCAGCTTCAGTAGCTGTCAGCCAATGACAATCGCCTCGTTCATATAATTATGTTACCCCGTCCAAGAACTGGTATGTAAATCTTGTCTGTCATACTCGAGCGGTTTATTGTGGAATAATATATCAGCCATTCTCAGTGTCCAAACTAGTCTTAATGTATAAAAAAAAAAAAAATGTACCATTCAGAACTCATGAAAGAATTTGCATATACAGTATCTTAACTTTTCCTACTCTCACACTCTGTATGTGTGTGTGTGTGTGTGTGTGTGTGTGTGTGTCTGTCTGTCTGTCTGTCTGTCTGTCTGTCTCCTTGTCTCTTC
>JAAQRG010200382.1:0-11979 GCA_011634625.1 Babylonia areolata | reverse complement strand
ACACACACACACACACACACACACACACACACACACACACACACACACACACACACACGGGGAAGACACACAGAGTGGAGAGGAGGTGGGGACAAACTATCAGTGGTGTGTATCCTCTGTGAAGGGTGTCAGACACTGGAGACGAAGCCCCTCCCCTCCCCACCCCCCTCTCGCACCCCCAACACCACTACCCCTTACCGGCCACCTCGTCCTTTTTCAGGCAGACGCTGATTCCAACAGTCAAATAAACATAGAGAAACTGTTCATTGATAATCATATGACATGATATTAAATAGTTCATGATTGATAATCAACAATGAAATAATAATAATAATAATAATAATAATATATGAATAAGTAACAACAAAAACAATCTAAATAAGGAAAATGAAATAAAAAATGGTTTTCGGGAAAAATCCTCCCCTTTCTCTAGGTACTCGTCTTTATCCAGTCCACGCAATCGTCCTTCAAAAATAAGTAAAAATAGATAAAAGAAGGAGAAGAAAGAAGAACAATTAAATGTCGCAGTATTTTGTTTTTCATATAACCCTAAAATAGTGAATGCCATCCATCTGTATCAATATACATTCGTGCAAAAATGTTGGGCATCTGGCAACTGTGCACATTTTTCTATCTGTCTCTCCGTCATTGTGTCTGTCTCTATCTGTGCGTTGGAGAGAGGTAACGCACTGAGCATGTTTTGTTTCTTTTGTTTGGCCAGTAGATATAAACCACTCTGTCTGATTGACTGTCTGTCTCTTTGCTTGCGCGCTTCTGTTTGCATGTTTGCGTGCGTGCATACTTGCGTGAGTGTTTCTTACCATTATTTTTTTTTCTTTTGCCAACAGGATTGACATTTGTTTAACATGACACACGGCAGACATCTCATGACGCCAAGCTGCACGTACAGGACCCGGGTCACGGTGACACGGCCAGTCTCTCTGCTCCTTCATTCTGCAGGAATAACGGAGACGGCGATGCCGTACCTCACTACCCTGCATTGTGTCGTCTCCTATGTATTGTCTGTTTCGGCTTTTTTCCTTTGTGCTTGCAGACAGATGAGACAAAAAATGGTGATTACAGAGTTGCCTCTGGGAGATGGAGATATAGTTGTCTCTGCGCAAACTGAATTTCTCGTTTGTCATCATGACAGCAGTAACCTCCGAGGGGTGGGTACAAGGGAATCATTGTGCTAGAAAGCAGATCGGGAATTCGGTGCTGAGTCACCTTCCAGACAATTCTCGGAAATTACTATTCCAGTCTTCGCTATCAGACTTTGGGTTTGTCAAAGAGAATCGAACATTATTTGTTTGTTTGTTTATTCATTTGTTTATACGAGGGATGTTCATTGCATGTTTCCCCTGACCCACTTCCCATAGACTGAGAGGAACGAAACAAAGTTGTCAGACTTTCTCTACATAGGAACCACCAACGGTGACACGCTTCTCCCATCTCTTGATGCAGCTGTGAGAACTCTACAACGTCACTTTGGAAATAAGCGTTTCATCGTCTGCGAAGTGGTTTCCCTTCAAAAATGACTTCATATTTGGAAAGAGGTGTAGGAGGTCGGGAGAGTAATGGGGGTGAGGAAGGACTTCATAGCCGCAGGACCGTGCTTCCATCTGGACGAAATGCGAGTTGTGAGCCGGGACGTTGTCTTGCAGGAGGCGGACACCTTTGGTCAGCATGCCACGCCTGGATGGCCTCGCACAATTTCTGCAGCAATGAAGCGTAGTATGTCCCGGTAACTGTCATCATCACTACTCCGCGCTGGTCCCTAAACAGCGTGAGCATGACCTTGCCCGCTGAGGGTTGGATATGTGCCTTCTTCGGAGGCGGTGAGTCAAAGTGCTTCCGTTCCTTCGACTGGGCTTTAGTCTCTGGATCATAATGATGGACACATGTTTCGTCCTGCGTGATTAGTATGGTTTTCTTGGACATGGCCAGAAGAGCCTGGGAGCTCGTAACTCGTTCCTTCTGGAAAAGTGTGAAGAACCAAGAAATCCATCGTGCAGACAACCTCCGCATTGCAAATGGTCATGGATGATTTTTCCACCGACCCTACACTGATCGTGACATCTTGATCCTCCAAAATGGCGGCCTCCACTTGCCGGATGGTGTCTTCATCAATGGCGGACTGTGGTCGCCCCGGAGTGGGAGCCGTTTCCAACTATGTCCGACTAACATTGAACTGACGATGGCAGTGCTCACTAAGTCATACGATGGGACATCTTACCCACAAGTCTCTTTCTTCTCATCGAACGTCTCTCTTTGGGTGCGGCCTCTCAAGTACAGAACCTTGATGACCGTTCTGCATGAAACTAGATCCATTATCGCACCTTACTCCACCGTGAGCACATGTAAAAGAGAAACTGTAATGAGTTCAGACATGCAAATTATCACGTAAACTATAAAGATATGTATTATTATACATGTTCATAACCGGAAGTGAGTCAGGGAAAATCTTTAATGAACATCACTCGTATGTTTTGTTGTTGTTCTTATTGAAGATAAGATAAGATGAGATAAGATAAGCGGGCGATCCTAGATAATGTAAAGTAAGGTAAGGTAAGGTAAGACACACCTTTATTGTTTGTAAATGCACAAAAATTTGTCTTTTGGCTAGAGTACAAATGTAGCATTAAACGCATAAAGCACGCACGTCCTTCCACACACATGTACGCACATGCACGCGCACATACAAACAAACAAACAAACACATACACACACGCACACACATACACATATATACATACACACACACATACACACACGCGCAAGCGCACGTGAAAGGGTCGGTGGTGCTTTCCATCAATGAAAACAAAAACAGCACAATGGGTTGTGTTAATTGCAGGCCAGGATTGTTACAGACAGTTATTTACTCCACCTCAGCACATCAGCTTGAAAACAAAAGAACACAATCGTCTTGCACACAAACGTTTACCAAACCGCGCTTGTGTTAGGTAATAGGTACTCTTACACCACGCGTTCCTTTTGCTTCTGACGTTTCAGGTGACTCATGCCACGGTCCATTGATAACGCCTCACCGGGGTTTCAGTCGTGAGGAAATAGATGTGTTGCAAAAAGAGGAGGAACAGGAAGAGGGGAAGAAAGGAGGGTAGTGTGGCATGACATCATTCTGAAGCGTGCAACAACGATCTAGACTGAGCTGAAAGCAATATCATCATCGCTATCTACCTCAGTGCAGTGATGTACAAAACAGTCACATGCGTTCCTGCGCTCACACGAGGTTGCTCAGATGCCAACACGCACAAAGGCATACATGCATATACGCATACACATACAAATGTGTTCACACACACACACACACACACACACACACACACACACACACACACACACACACACACACACACACACACACAACCACACACACACACACACAAACAAACAAACAAACGCGCACACACACTGGTAACCGCGCGTGCGAACATATGTCAGAGGCACCGGAAAATATGTGTGGAAAGGTTGCAAAGGAAAGAATGAATGAAAGAACAAATAAAATAATAAACAAGGGAAAACAATATGCACTAAAATAGACACAGAAAGAAAGGAATCTTGTTCTCGTGGCACTCCGTAAATGATGATTGCACATGGTGTGCTATGGATAGAAATCACAGCATTCATCTTAAACACTTGCAAAAATAGGGAAGATAAAAAAAACAAAAACGGAGAAGACAAAAACAGCACATTTAACACCGTTTGCCTGAAGTCAATGTGTTTGCAAACTGATGTGGCAATGTGTGAGGAAGAATACTGGTATGATTGCAAGCTGATGTGGCAATATGTGAGGAAGAATACTGGTATGATTGCAAACGGATGTGGCAATGTGTGAGGAAGAATACTGGTATGATTGCAAACGGATGTGGCAATGTGTGAGGAAGAATACTGGTATGATTGCAAACGGATGTGGCAATGTGTGAGGAAGAATACTGGTATGATTGCAAACTGATGTGGCAATGTGTGAGGAAGAATACTGGTATGATTGCAAACGGATGTGGCAATGTGTGAGGAAGAATACTGGTATGATTGCAAACGGATGTGGCAATGTGTGAGGAAGAATACTGGTATGATTGCAAACTGATGTGGCAATGTGTGAGGAAGAATACTGGTATGATTGCAAACGGATGTGGCAATGTGTGAGGAAGAATACTGGTATGATTGCAAACGGATGTGGCAATGTGTGAGGAAGAATACTGGTATGATTGCAAACGGATGTGGCAATGTGTGAGGAAGAATACTGGTATGATTGCAAACTGATGTGGCAATGTGTGAGGAGGAATACTGGTGTGATTGCAAACTGATGTGGCAATATGTGAGGAAGAATACTGGTATGATTGCAGACTGATGTGGTAATGTGTGAGGAAGAATACTGGTATGATTGCAAACTGATGTGGCAATGTGTGAGGAAGAATACTGGTATGATTGCAAACTGATGTGGCAATGTGTGAGGAAGAATACTGGTGTGATTGCAATGTGTGAGGAAGAATACTGGTGTGATTGCAATGTGTGAGGAAGAATACTGGTGTGATTGCAATGTGAGGAACTGTCCGCCACACGCTGCATCGGAACCAGGACTCTCTTGACTGACTGTCCGTCTGGAGGCACCTCGCCGCTAAATCTTGTCCACATATTTTCCTACGATTTTGTGAATGTGTATGCCAGAGGAAAAGGAAAAATCAGAATATGGTTGTGGTCCGGATCTGTCAAAGAATTTTGAAAGGATTCTTCTTCTTTGAAAACTTCGCAACAATGCTGACATCAGATTTGTATCGGCAGGAAACACACGGGCTAGGATATTATCAAAAGTGAGATCATTTGTGTATAGTTTCAGCAGTTGCAATATTCAAATATTCCTTAATTTAAGATGAAGGGATATTAGACCGCAAGGCCGAGGGGGTTATCGTGTCTTTATTGTGTGCTTTATTCCTGTAAGTGTTAGGAAGGAGGTGGTAGGTGCTCGGAGGGTAAACTTCATGTTCCTGACTAATATCGCTTATTTGCATGATATATATAATGTGGTTCGAACGAAAATTCTTCAAATCAGTATTTATGGCTTCTTGAATCAGGGGAACATGCTATATGTAAATGTTAGCCACAAACACTACACGATTTTGTGACTTAAAGGCGATTCCTGACAAAACAGCATTTTGGGGGTAGGGGAAGCACCTCGATCAGTGTGACTCCCCATAGGGTCAAATGTTCATCCAAACGTACTGAAATAATTCCTAGAAGACCCCTGCAGGTCTCTGAATAAAGATAATTTCGGAAAAAGTGATATTGAAGTGACGAAATAAAACAACAGGACAATTTTTCGTTAATTCGTCGAAGATTTTATAGTAAACCAATAAAGCCTTAATTGTGAAGGAATGAATGAAGATATTTCAATTCTAGACATTTGTTCATATTTAAAAGACCATGTTGAAAAGAAGACATATAATGTGTGGCAGTTTCCTCTGTATGAATATGATTTGTGAGGTGTTCGAAGTTGAATTTGTCTTAATTTTATTGACCGGGTCGCGAGAGGGCACCCTTCTGCCAAGGACAATAACTCTGAGTGCGCGCGTCCCTTTTTTTTTTCTTGGAAGCATATACAAATGAGTTCAGCAGACCCCGAATAACATTTTAAGGCTAGTGCGAGTGCTCTTAATTGTGTGTGTGTGTGTGTGTGTGTGTGTGTGTGTGTGTGTGTGTGTGTGTGCGCGCATGCTTTTGTGTGTGCGTGTGTGTATATATGTGTATGTGTGTGCGTGTGTGTATATTTCGATATGTGCATGTGTGTGCGTGTGTGTGTGTAGCTGCTGACAATGCAAATGCGAATCATTTGTTCATTATCAGGCCATCGCTCCAAAGGAAGGGATGCACATGGACTTACAAACACATCACAGTCATAAATAAGATTTATCCATATTTATGAACAGTCATGTCAAATAAAATTCTTGTTTGAATCACTCTTTAGATAATACTTCATCCCTTAATTAGATGCATCGTAAAATAGCATTGACAAATTCCGAATATCTCTATATCTATAATTGATGATTTCAACAAATTTAGCTAAAAGTCACATGGATGTCGGTAGCATTTTGAAGGAAGGAATTTGTATATGATAACACTAAGAGGTTGACAACAAGTCACTATTATACAGCCCCTCCACCTGAGGAGAGACGCAAAAATGATGGTTCAGGCAGATGAGTTACCTCAAGACCCGATGAATAAGTGGATGCAGAACTGGTGAAGAATCGTCTCAAGCGCAGTAGCTTCATACATGAAAAGCACGAGGCTGGCCAGGGTGCGCCTGACTGGCTTGCCACCTATCAACAGCCAGCTGTGGAAAGATTTCACAAATCTTCACATTTCCGCAATGGTCCCTTACGAGATACCCAGAATGTCACCGCCAAACGTGTCATCACACTGGCCATGATTGCAGAGAGAGTACCCAGAAGAATCCTGGATTCATGTGTACACCGACAGCTGAGCAACCAACGCCGTGACTAACGGAGGTGCAGGCGTATTCATCAAATCTCCTGAGGGGCATATCTCCTCAGCAGGGATATCGACTGGATAACACTGTTCAAACTACTCGGCTGAAACTCAGGGAGCGACTGCACCCAAGTTGTCTGCCTCTGATGCACCGTCTGATCTGGAAGGCCCTTGCAGGAGACAAAGATTCTCGCCTCGTGGAAAGACTCCAAGAAGTTGCCAAGAGAAGACGAGTTGTCCTTGGTGCCAAGCCATTGTCGAATCCCTGGCAACGAAGCAGCAGATCAGCTAGCCAAACTCGGAACAAGAGTAAGTTAACCAGAAAACAGCGTCAGCTTCTCAGAGAAGAAGACCGTCGTGAAGCTACGACCGAAAACCACGATGGATGCGTATTGAACGCCGGGCAACAAGTGGTAATCTTAAGATTACGAACTGGCCACTGCCGTCTCAATCACCACCTGTTCAGGAAGATGAAGCTGGCACCATCTCCCTCCTGTTCCTGTGGTTTCGAAGACCAAACACCAGAACACATTCTTCAGTCCTGCCCCCTCTTGAAAAGGCTCAGAGACACTGTATGGCCGACACCAACTACACACCAAGCGCCATGGCTCCAGACAAAATTTGGACAACGTCATCCATCAAACGGGCTGGACTGACACTGTAAAATGGCGAACATTTCACCCTCAGTAAAACATTCGAGTTCGAGTTCGAGTTCTCTCTCTCTCTCTCTCTCTCTCTCTCTCTCTCTCTCTCTCTCTCTCTTATACACACACACACACACACACACACATATATATATATATATATATATAGAGAGAGAGAGAGAGAGAGAGAGAGTTACACGCGTGCGCGTTTCTCAACGTCAACATCGTTTCCTTGATAATGCAGTGGTTTATAATTCAGCTGAGGTCACAAAGCCTGTTGACATATTAGCTTTCCCTCCGTGCTGCCTACAGCATTTCCTGTCATGTGCGCGAAAATTGATTATTTGTTCATCTTTTCCTTCGTTTTCTGCAGCATATCTCTTTATTCCTGCCTCCCCACACTTCCCCTCCTTTTGACCACCTCGCCAGCAACGATGGAAATCCGTTAGAAGGCATTGACTCTCTTGGAAGATGAATGCCACCTTTGACAAAAGTGAGTTCCTCTTTAGGGTAAATGTTCTGTCTTTGTTCTACTGTCAGGTGTCATGGTGTTCTGTCTTTGTTCTACTGTCAGGTGTCACGGTATTCTGTCTTTGTTCTACTGTCAGGTGTCACGGTGTTCTGTCTTTGTTCTTTTGTCAGGTGTCACGGTATTATGTCTTTGTTCTATTGTCAGGTGTCACGGTGTTCTGTCTTTGTTCTATTGTCAGTGTCATGGTGTTCTGTCTTTGTTCTACTGTCAGGTGTCACGGTGTTCTGTCTTTGTTCTACTGTCAGGTGTCACGGTGTTCTGTCTTTGTTCTACTGTCAGGTGTCATGGTGTTCTGTCTTTGTTCTACTGTCAGGTGTCACGGTGTTCTGTCTTTGTTCTACTGTCAGGTGTCACGGTGTTCTGTCTTTGTTCTACTGTCAGGTGTCACGGTGTTCTGTCTTTGTTCTACTGTCAGGTGTCACGGTATTCTGTCTTTGTTCTATTGTCAGGTGTCACGGTGTTCTGTCTTTGTTCTATTGTCAGGTGTCACGGTGTTCTGTCTTTGTTCTACTGTCAGGTGTCACGGTGTTCTGTCTTTGTTCTACTGTCAGGTGTCACGGTGTTCTGTCTTTGTTCTACTGTCAGGTGTCACGGTGTTCTGTCTTTGTTCTACTGTCAGGTGTCATGGTATTCTGCCTTTGTTCTACTGTCAGGTGTGATGGAGGATCACAGGCCTCACAGCATGTGGTATTCGTCTAATATGTATAAGAAATACCGAAGAATAAGATACAACATTATCGTTATCATGTGCCTTTTCATAAATCCATTTCATGGAGATGCTTAAGTAGAAGATTATAACTCCAAGCTAGTTGATAATTATATTGCAAGACACTTGTCTTGAGCTCAGAGTTGCTTTCTTTCCTTTTTTCTTAAGGTTTCATAGATGTCTTTCCATACATACTCTCATAAAAGTGACAGAAAAATAATAAGCCTTTAAGAATCAACAAGTGCTCTACAACATATTAAAAAATCAACGACACACTTATCCATTCAAAACCGATGTGAAAATCGTTGTGCAAAGGAAACAGTCATGAGCCTAAACCGTTTTGTACTCGTGCGGCTGAAAGCATTTCGACACAGAGCACACACCTATACTTATTTGACATTCACATGGTTCTTGATATTGTGATGTATGCACCGGTGTAAATGTGATTGTGGCGCACTGCTCCAAGTTTGTTTGCTTGTTTGTTTGTTTGTGCGCGTGCGTGTGTGTGTGTGTGCGCGCGCACATGAAGCCTGCTCCTGCTCCTACTCTGTCGCGTTTTAAAAACAACAACACCTCCTTTCTATACATGTGAAACAAATCTTGTTTCCACTTCGGCTGTGGATAATTTTTCAGAAAGACATATGGTTGCAGTGTTTTCATTTAACATATTTTTGCACGTGATGTTTCATGCATGTGTGTGTGTGTGTGTGTGTGTGTGTGTGTGTGTGTGTGTGTGTGTGTGTGTGTGTGTGTGTGTGTGTGTGTGTGTGTGTGTGAGTGTGTGTGTGTGTGTGTGCGTGCGTGTGTGTGTGTGTACTTTACATTATTTGATTTATATAGAAATGATGATGTAATGATGTAGATACTTATATAGCGCCTATCCTCGGTCGGAGACCAAGCTCTAAGCGCTTTACAAACACGGAATCATTTGCACAACAGACTGCCAACCAGGGCAGAGCCGACTGACGGCTGCCATTGGGCGCTCATCATTCGTTTCCTATGTCATTCAATAAGATTTCAGGCACGCAGACGAAAACACTCACACAGACATGTTACATTTTACGTGTATGACCGTTTTTGTCTATTTACCACACCATGCACGCAGTCATACTCCGTTTTGGGGGGTGTGCATGCTGTGTACATGCACAAGCAGGTCCGCACATACGTTGACCTGGGAGATCGGAAAAATCTCCAGCCTTTAGAAATGGTATTTATTCTTCAAAATGTGCGAGTAACATTTAATAGAAACAGGGTATGGCTGTGTTTGGGATGCTCAGTCCTTAGAGAGGCAATCTTTCTGCAAAATGTCAACATTTCTCCGAGACAATTTTCAAAAATCTATGGAGACACGCTCTGGAGGCGCGTAATAAACAGTTCTATCGAATGCCTGATAATCACGTTATTCTTCTTCAAATTTCGAAGCAGTTATCACAAGTTGGAAACTGGGAGACACAAAGACATACGACGAGTGTTGCGGTAATAAGGTTTTTAAAATGTCTGAGATTGGGGATGCGTTTCAATTTATAATGAAAAGTCCCAAGTATGAAATCGGTTTTTAATTTGTGTAATATGCTCAAAGGAGTCATTTTAGATGGACACTCTTTCAAAGTTAAAGGAAATTTATGCATTCTCAACTTTCATAAGACATTGTTGTGTATTTTGGAAACGTTTATTGTGGGTATGAAATCATTATGTTTTAGTGGTCCTCCATATTCCAATAGGAATGAAAGGATTAAAACTTGAAACGTGTGTGAGTGTGTGTGTGCGTGTGTGTTGTGTGTGTGTGTGTGTGTGTGTGTGTGTGTGTGTGTGTGTGTGTGTGTGTGTTCACGTACACGTGTGTATTTGTGTGTGAGCAGAGTGGGAGGTCTGGGAGAGAGCGAGGGAGAGAGACAGTGAGACAGAGAGAGACAGAGACAGAACTGGAATTCGAACTTAATGTTTTCGTGAGGGTAAAAGGATAGACTACAAGCTTCTTCTCACCATGCCTTCACAACGACAAAATAGCAATAATGGTAATCGTCATGAGAAGAAGAAGAAGAAGATGAATACTTAAAACTTTTTTTTAACCATATACACAAAGAAGAAAGATGAAGAAAATAAAGAAGGACGAGGACAAGGAGAAGGAGGAGGAAGTAGACAACAACAATAGAACATTGGAGTGGAACTGTGTTTAATGCCCCATCACAAATACTGGTGATTGTAGACTTTTGTAAAAGAATTAATCCACACATTTGATTGTTATCCTTTCAAAGACAGAAGAGCGGGGGTGGAGTGGGGTGAGTGAATGGTGAGTTGGGGGATACCGGGTAGAAAGAGGGCGGAATCAAAGCTGAATACTTGATGTAAATGTTGCAGTGCAATTACAGAAAATTACTGAATGAACTTCGTAAAAGAGAAGTCGATAATGAATGTAAAAAAAATCAACATTAACAGTAAAAGAAAAAGAAAAGAAAAAAGAATGAAAGAAAAATACTAACTCGATTAAATTATAACTTAAGAGATTGAGAAACAAATCAATTGATCATTACAAAAGAGCCGTGTAGATGAAAACATGTACAACCTTATCAACTTGCAAAAATGATATGTTATTCATTTCGTAAAGGATCATGAAAAACTGTAAAGAAAAGAAAAAAAAAAGAATACATATATATATATATATATATACATTCCTAAAGATTTAGAAAAAGGGAACTCAGAGAGAGAGAGAGAGAGAGAGAGAGAGAGAGAGAGAGATTTAATACACACTTGATCAACATGAACACGATCAAGAACGTACACAAACAGTTGTCTGACGCGTGCAGGGCAGCTGGCAGGGAACAATCCCAATCCTTCTCAAACTGTGACCAAGAGGAAATCGTCCCAGCGGTGTCATGCCGGCTGGGCTGTGATTATGCCCTGTCACAGGCAGTGGACATGGACGTTCAAATCGAATGTAGCCAAACAACAACACGCGGTGTGAAGAAATATGCATTACTTTGTGATGAATCTCTTTTCCATGGCGCAACTACTATATGCCACCGTCAGGTCGGCACGCTGTGTCTGCTTTCCAGTGAAAATCTGGGACAGATCTTGTGGAATAAAAGAGGTTTGAATGAAATGTCTCTTTCCAGACGTCTGTGCACATTCCCGTTTGACTTCTTTTGTTGTTGTTTTTGTTTGGAGGTGGAGGTGGTGGTGGTGGTGGTGGTTGTGGTGGTGGTGGATGTGGTGATGTGGTGGTGATGATAGTGGTTGTTATTGTTGAGGTGTTGTGATGTTGTCTTTTTTTTTGTTTGTTGTTGCTGTTGTTGTTATTGCTGTTGTCGTCGTCGTCAACAAGTAAAGTAAACCACAAGTACAGACATGTGACAGTGCTCAAAACAGCCCGGGGACACATTTGATCGGGGGTGGCATTCTGTCAGCTCTATCCTGTGTCGCTGCAAGCCCCAGCTCAGTTCCATCATGTTCTTTTTTCTCTGGCTGATGGAAAATGTCAAAACGTCCACCACACAGCCTGACGCCAAGATGGTCTAAAAAGAACGCCCAAAATGGTTTTGCCAGATCAACGGATATTAGGGCTGGTTGGAGTTCACTTGTTACGGCTTTTTTTTTTT
>JAAQRG010200380.1:0-11961 GCA_011634625.1 Babylonia areolata | reverse complement strand
GGTGTACCCCGACACGGATGTTAGAAAAGAGGGGCAGAGACAGAGACAAAGAAGAGAGATAGACAGACAGAACAAAGAAGACAGAAGAGAGAGACAGACAGACCAGAGAGAGAGAGACAGAGACAGATGAGAGACAGAGAAGACAGAGACCGTCGTGCAGGCACGAAGAAATGAGAGAAAGAAAGATGTTCATATTGAAAGGCTTGACAGCCCATTTATTTGTATTTGTATTTCTTTTTATCACAACAGATTTCTCTGTGTGAAATTCGGGCTGCTCTCCCAAGGGAGAGCGCGTCGCTACACTACAGCGTCACCCCTTTTTTTTTCTTTTGTTTTTTGTTTTTGTTTTTGTTTTACGTGCAGTTTTATTTGTTTTTCCTGTCAAAGTGGATTTTTCTACAGAATTTTGCCAGGAACAACCCTTTTGTTGCCGTGGGATCTTTTACGTGCGCTAAGTGCATGCTGCACATGGGACTTCGGTTTATCGTCTCATCTGAATGACTAGCGTCCAGACCACCACTCAAGGTCTAGTAGAGGGGGAGAAAATATCGGCGGCTGAGCCGTGATTCGAGCCAGCGCGCTCAGATTCTCTCGCTTCCTAGGCGGACGCGTTACATCTAGGCCATCACTCCACAAGAAGTATACAGAAATGTAAAATAAAATGAAAAGGGGGGTGAGAGGAGGGTGGAATAAATAGAATGAAAGAAGGATGCTTGCACGCTAATGTATTGAATGGCTTGATTTGAAGAAGAAGAAAGGAAGAGGAAAAGAAAAGAATGGAAAAGAAAGAAAGAAATACAGGTCCGTGTGTGCACGCTAATTCACTGAATGGCTTGACAGAAAGAAGAAAAGAAGAAGAAGAAAAATAAGGAGAGCGAGGGAATGAAAAAAAAAAGAATGGAAAAATATAGGTCTGCACCCTTCATTCTTTGAATGGTTTGACAGATATAAACAGAGAAAGAGACTGAGAAAGAAAGAAAGGGGAAATGCATTTGCATGCTGTTTTACTGAATGGCTTGAAGGAAGGAAGGAAGGGAAAAATATCTGCACGCTAATCTATTAATCGCTTGAATCAAAGAAAGAAGGGAAGAAAGAAAAGAAAAAAAAATGAAAGAGAACAAAATCCGGAATATGTAGTATCTGCAAGCTCATTTACTGAATAGCTTGAAAGAAAGAAAGAAAATAAGTAAGAAAGAAAGAAAGAGAGAAGGGAGGATGAATTTTACAGAAGAAATTAAGTAAGAAAGAAAGGGAAGAAATCGATAGAAAATAAAGAAAATATATTTGCATAAGTTACTGCCGAAATCGCTCGAAAGAAAATTAATTTGTAAAGCCCAAGAAAGGAAGAGTGAAATACAGAAAGAAGGAACAAGAAAAAGAAACAGTCATGAAATAATAAGTAAATAATGAACAGATAAATAAATAAACACAGGGACAACAAAAAGGCTGACTAACCTCCGTTCACAAAGAGAGAAATATGCATGCATGTTGATTTGTAAAATGATATAGGTACGGCCGATAATAAAGGCCTGCTTTGTACTCCGCGTAGTTGGGCTTACTATAGTGGACCACAATAAAAGTGAGACTTGTCGGCCAACCTTGTTGACTGATTATTTTGTCCATTGCAAAGTAACTTGAATTTATAAAGGAACTGGTAGCTAGCTTGCTTAAGGTGGAGTTGTGGTAACTGATGAAAGTCGACGTGGGGACGGTATAATTTCAACATGCAGTCTCAATGATAATAATATGTACAATTTTAAGAGCAAAGAATAATCATCAGTGTCATTTTAGAAATAGCATACGATGTTTTGTAGTGAGAGAAAGAAGGTAGCAGTCTGCAGTCTTCCTGACACCTTACTGGTTTTAGATCATAACGACGGAGTGGCTTTTTGTGAGTTCGCCGGGCAGAAGTCCCCATCCCCCTCCTCCGGCCATTAAAGCGGTCAGGCTGGCGGGCGCTCTTTCCATATCAGTTTTACGCATACGCACACGCACACACACACACGCACACGCACACGTGGACATAGACAAAGCGATTGACGGAGATGATTAACTCAGCACGTGATTCTCGTCTATTTCGATATGAACACAGGCCATTGCATTATCAGTACACACACACACACACACACACACACACACACACACACGTACATCTGTACGCATTATTGATATATAATACTCCTGCGACTGGTCAATAACTACACACTACAATGTCTTCAAACTAACATCGACCCGATACAAGCCTTAGAAAAGAAAAGAAAGTCCGCGCGAGCCGACCCTGTCATGCTCCTTTTCTTTGGGAGAGAAATGGGACATTGTTTCACAACCAAGACACACAGTTTTGGCTTGCCAACGAACAGTACGCACGAGGCAACGCATTCGTTCTACTTCCGAGTTTAGCGGTCCAGGTCTGCAACACCCACGTTCATAAAATCGACATGTACGAGCAGGTTCACTGACTCCGATTTCGATTTTTTTTTTTTTTTCTTGCCGCTTTGTTTGAACTGAAATGCGGGTTAGTGGTAGGGAGTGAGAAGTGGCTGCAGCAGTTGAGAGATACCACGACTTACATTTGTAGCCGCACTATATACAGTAGTCCAGTTACATTTTTCGCCGTCAAAATTGATTGGTATCTCGGACGTGCGTTCTCTTACTGATTCACTGATCGAGCTTCACCATCACTGAATTCTTTGCATCAGGCCGCTGTGCGGATTTCACGGCTTCTTCTTTGGGTCAATGAAATTCCATTAACTGAGAATTCATTGGGAGGGTCAGTCACATCGAGTTCATCAAGCCGCCAACTTGCTTCAGTCAGAACTATACTGTGTAATCGGGCCATTTCAACCACACAATTGGAAAACAATGCACTCTGATAACCTGAAATCAGATTCCAGCTGTTGTCGTTGAAGCAACCCGGACTGCGGACTCAGTGGACGGAATGACTGATATCCGGGATGACTGAAGCCGATGGTAGGTTATACTGATACTTACTTCCTGGGCATCTCATCCAACCACTGACTTGCTGTAATAAGCTCATGCTTTAACCGCTGCGTAATAATTTCGCACCAATTAAAGATAAAAATTATATCCAATGCTAAAGTGAATGAAACATGATTCAGTCAGGTGGATCCGAGTTGCCGCCGCGTTCGTCACCGTCAGTGCACTGCCGCGAGTCCGTCACAGTGAGGTTTGGATCTTTAGTTGTGTGCGCAGTGAATGAAACATGAGTGATAGACTGCACAAGATTTGGATCGTTAGTTGTGTATGTTTAATGCAATCACCAGTTTGTAGATAAATACAGCATGGTCGATCAATGCGCTACGCAACTAATATCATCGACATCTTCCATACTTTTGACGATTCCACAACACCATACATCGAGTTAGCGTCACACGGCCCACAACTTCCGTGACATCAAAGCCAGTTTCGAACTAGCTATGGTGGTGGAACTGATTTTGTTGTTTTTGATGGTCGCTGGAGCAATATTTGCCAGCAGGATCGACAGCAAACGATGGCTACTTGTGGACGCTGCGATCACATTCCTGTTCGGAGCATGCACCATTCCATTTGCTGTGCAGTCTCAAGAGATGCAGGTAAATCCGCCAACTTTTAAGTGGGTCAGGTGTCATGGATTGTTTACGGGCGACTTGCGCGTGCTCGAGAGCTAAACTATGTTTTCAGTATGACTGCATGGACTTGAAAAGGGCAAGTTTCTTGTTTTAGTATCCCACATTTCTAGACCTGACTAAGCTTATAACCCAGAACATTGTGGTTCTGCCCCGTCTTCTAGAAAACACGCTCGATCGCGCGCATGTGGTTGTTTTTTGCTTTTTTGTGGGCGTTTGTGTAAGTCGCGTATGAGTGTGCGCGCGTGCGTGTGTCAGTTTGTGCGCGCGCGCGTGTCAATGTGTGAGAGAAAGTGTGAGAGAGAAGAGTTTTTAACAAGAAAACATTCTATTTCTCATAATCTTATTCTCTATTCCTTTCTCTCACTTTCCCTCTTTCAAAACTGAAAACTATATCGATCATTTCTCTCGACACACAAATATTGATACACATCTAATATCAGGTAGAGTGAAAAGATGTAAAACTGGATATATGCGCATGTACACAGTACACACACACACACACACACACACACACACACACACACAGAGAGAGAGAGAGAGAGAGAGAGAAGGAAATAAGTTTATTGAGTTGGGATCAAATGTTCTGTAAGCTAAATGGTCATTGTATGATGTGTATTTTATGTTATAGTAAAGGCAGACAACAACAACAAGAAGAACAAAACAGAAAAAACAACAACAGAAGACAATACACAATATACACAAAAGTACCATCAAAATGGACTCGTATATGTACATGTGTGCACACACACGCATGCACGTGCGCACACATGCACACACACACACACACACACTCACAGACACACGCACACACACTTTATATGACCACACACATTTGCAGTCTGGCACATTCTCCTGTATATGAGATAGTGATGATAACACAACATCATTTTCATTCATCCTAGATGTATATGATAATTGTATTGCCTTCCTGCATCTTCATATGCTCCACACTAAACGATTTTATGCTTTAAATAAACCATAATTCCCAGGAAGTGTACATTTAACTGTCTGCCAGTGTATCTCAATAGCTGATGATGCAGCGATGCTTTAGCCATTTACATTCATCATGGACTGCTGAAAAAGCAAGACTGTCAATGTTCACCCCTGATAAGCACTAGTCACACAGCCTTATCTTAATCATTAGCTTAATACTATAATAGTTGAAATTATATTTATGCCATGAACTGTGTGTTTTGCAGGGTTGTGGCCCTCCCCTACACCCCCCCCCCCACAACCTCAAACCATGTGGAGTTCGGCAACAAAAGGGGTATTCCTGGCAAAATTCTGTAGAAAGATCCACGTCAGTAGGAAAAACAAATAAAACTGCACGCAGGAAAAAAAATACAAACAAATGGGTGGCTCTGTAGTGTAGCAACACGCTCTCCATCGGGAGAGCAACCCGAATATCACACAGAGAAATCTGTTGTGATCAAAAGAAATACAAATACAAATTTATTCATTACATCCGGAGAAAACACTTGTTGGAGTTTTTCACATTTTAGTCGATTCAGCTGTATAGACGACAGTACAGAGGTCTCCGTACATAGACAGCCAGATTGGAAGTGGTGGGAGCAGTCACATCATGCAAGGAAAGAACAGTGAGGCAGAATGAAAACAGAGTGATCCTGCCAGCGTGGGAAGGAGTGGTTGGTCATTATACAAATAAAGAGGCCAGGAAACGATATGATTAACAAATAGTAAAGGGTGGTAACTCTCTCCATTACACAAGGCACACAACTTCCAAGTCAGTGATGCTTACGCTACCGATTCAGCTAGCACACAGGTAAATAAAAGGTACATTGGAGCAAACCCAGACACTTCCTCAAAAAAGGAAGCGCCGGGCCTGTCCTTATACCAATCATTTGACATGTGCACACAGCAGCAAAGACAGAAGAAATGTGCAAACACAAATTAGCTTTTATTCAAGACTGGCATAGCCTCTTTAATCCTGAATAAGCCACACAGAACACATGGACAATACAGAACAAATACATGGTTGCCTCGGTAGTTTATCCACTGGAAATTATACAAATAATGAGGCCAGGAAACGATATGAGTGGTTGGTTGTTTTACATTCCTTGACTTGTGCTGCCAAGAGTTGTTTTCAGGGTAGCTGCAATCCCTTGTGCAGGGCTGTACTCCACAGTTGACAAATAGGATCAAATATTGATCAAGTACTACGTGAGTGTCAAAAGAAGGGCAAGTAGAGGTGGAGGGAGGGGAGGGGGAGGAAACTGACAGCAGAGAGACTGAAAAGAACTGCCCGGATCTGTTGAAAGAGGAATCTGATGCAATGAGAAACAAGGAAAACAGTACACAGTGACACTTTCATGACCTTTAGTTATATTCTGTACACTTGAGTGCAATAGAATATATGCAGAATTGGTGCAGTACTGTAAAATTATAATCATAGAGTGTGGTGCAGTACAGTACCCAGTGACCATGGTCCAGCTGGTTAATCATAACGATGGAAATTTATATATACAGCCTTTAAATGTGCTTTACAGTAACAGCAAAATGTAATAAAAGAAAAAGTAATATGGTATAGTTTATAACTAAAAAATATAACAAGTAACATAACACATGCGCATGCACACACACACAAGCACACGCACACACACACACACACACACACATACACACACACACACACACATACACACACACACACACACACAGGCATCCGCACCCACGCACCCTCTCTCTCTGTCCTCATGCACTCACATCACAATCAAGTAATCGGTCTGGATGGAAAAAGCACATTCTTGATTGGTAGGGAGGGATAGGCCTTAATCATGGTAATGGGTAAAGAGATATATATATGTTTTCAGGCCTGACCTGAAAGACTGTAGGGACTGCCTGTGTCGGAGGGAGTATGGCACAGAGTTCCAGAGCTTAGCTGCAGAGAAAGAAAAGGCTCGTTGGCCATGTTTGCACATGAAATTAGGAAGCTGAAAGAGCCTGGTGTCAGCAGAGGATCGAAGGGACCTGGAGGGAATGTATATCTGGAAAAGTTCCAATTGATACTGAGGAACAGAGCCAGTGATAACTTTGAAGCACAGTCAGGAGCACTTGTATTTTATTCTTTGTTCACCTGGAAGCCAGTGCAATTTATAAAGTAGAGTGCAATGTTGATTTCTTGATGATTTATAGATAAGCCTAGCAGCAGAGTTCTGAATGCACTGAAGAGGTTGAATAATAGATTGAGGACAGCCAGTGAAATCAGAGTTGCAACAGTCGAGACTAGAAACTTTGGTTACACAAGAAGAGACTAGAGTCGTGGTTGCTTCTTCTGTAAGAAACAAACAAATAGCAGCTCTCTGTTTGAGCTTGAAGTAGGCTAACTAGTTGGCAAGTTTTTGCAGCATGCTGTTTCAGGGAAAGATCACTGCCAAGGTCACGGACACAGAAAACTTTATTTTGCATTTTGCAATCAGCCAGTAAGTGTGAACATGTTTTTAATTTGTTGATAAATTGTTCATTCACCTTTTTTTTTTTTCCTTTTTTTTTCTCCTCCCCAGACAACAGGGATAAAGGTGGACGCGTTCCATGGCTACCTGTGTAACTTGTACATCGGTTACTGCCTCATGCCAGCTGTTGCTTCTGTTCTGCTGAGGGATTCCACAGACCCTACCACCACCACCGCCCTCCTCCTGTCTCGCACAGTGGTGGGTTAACACATCATAAAAATGCCAACTCGTACAGTTCTCTGTTGTATGATAGTCAATCATTTTTGGACTATGACCATCAGAACAGCAGAGGAGGTAACTGCTGTCCCGACTATTTGGGCTAAAATTTGATCATAGTGGAGAGTGCCTTGCCCAAGTTACATCCCCACTCTCTCGGCCAAGAGGGTTTTAGGACAGTCGGCGCTGGGATGGTTCCCAAAGGCCAACTAGCCCCCAAGGCTGCAGCACTAAGAGCCAATGCAGTTTTGCCTCCTAGTTTGAGAGTCATAGTCCTTCACAAAGACCGAAGCTGTAAGCGATTTCCCATTGCAATGGAGAAACCATTGAAAAAACAGCTGTCAATTTCGCTGTTGGCCCAACTGTAAACTTATGTCAGTCTGTGATGTCAGCTCATATACATACTGGCCAAAGTTCTCTGTTATGAAAAACGATATCACTTTAACAGCCATGATTTAGTGCTTGGTGGTAGACTGGCCTACAACTAAAAGCAGCTAAAGATATTTTTACTTAAAAAATATATAAAATAAAATAAAAATCAAAGTTTGACCCAGAGTTCAACTTCAGCAAGCAAGGACAGAGTTGACTTTGTTTCCTATATTGTTATCATTATGTGTTGTTCTATTGCACTTGTTTGTTCACTTTCTTTAGGGACGGGAATGATATTCTAAAGGTTGTTATTATTGTTGCCTGGTTGTGGTGTGTGTGTGGTGTGGTGTGCGTGTGTGTGTGGTGTGTGTGTGTGTGGTGTGTGTGTGTATGGTGTGTGTGTGTATGTGGTGTGTGTGTGTGTGTGTGTGTGTGTGTGTTCTTTCATCAACAGAAGGGGAGGTGAAGGGTAGGGGGTGGTGGTGGGTGTGAGGGGTGGTCAAGACAGAATTAAGAGGAAAGTTGGAAAATGGATTCCATTCTTGTTATTAAAACAGACACTGCAAACAGTGCTGCAATACAGGGAGTAACATTTGATTGAGTGCTGGAGTAGTGTCGCATCAAGGGTGACAAACAGTGCTGCAATACAGGGAGTATTATTTCAATGAGTGCTGGAGTAGTGCCGCATCAAGGGTGACAAACAGTGCTGCAATACAGGGAGTAACATTTCATTGAGTGCTGGAGTAGTGCTGCATCAAGGGTGACAGTGTTGCAATACAGGGAGTATTATTTCATTGAGTGCTGGAGTAGTGTTGCATCAAGGGTGACAAACAGTGCTGCAATACAGGAAGTATTATTTCATTGAGTGCTGGAGTAGTGCTGCATCAAGGGTGACAAACAGTGCTGCAATACAGGGAGTAACATTTCATTGAGTGCTGGAGTAGTGTTGCATCAAGGGTGACAGTGTTGCAATACAGAGTATTATTTCATTGAGTGCTGGAGTAGTGTTGCATCAAGGGTGACAAACAGTGCTGCAATACAGGAAGTATTATTTCATTGAGTGCTGGAGTAGTGCTGCATCAAGGGTGACAAACAGTGCTGCAATACAGGGAGTAACATTTCATTGAGTGCTGGAGTAGTGTTGCATCAAGGGTGACAGTGTTGCAATACAGAGTATTATTTCATTGAGTGCTGGAGTAGTGTTGCATCAAGGGTGACAAACAGTGCTGCAATACAGGAAGTATTATTTCATTGAGTGCTGGAGTAGTGCTGCATCAAGGGTGACAAACAGTGCTGCAATACAGGGAGTAACATTTCATTGAGTGCTGGAGTAGTGTTGCATCAAGGGTGACAGTGTTGCAATACAGAGTATTATTTCATTGAGTGCTGGAGTAGTGTTGCATCAAGGGTGACAAACAGTGCTGCAATACAGGAAGTATTATTTCATTGAGTGCTGGAGTAGTGCTGCATCAAGGGTGACAAACAGTGCTGCAATACAGGGAGTAACATTTCATTGAGTGCTGGAGTAGTGTCGCATCAAGGGTGACAGTGTTGCAATACAGAGTATTATTTCATTGAGTGCTGGAGTAGTGTCGCATCAAGGGTGACAAACAGTGTTGCAATACAGGGAGTATTATTTCATTGAGTGATGGAGTAGTGTCTCATCAAGGGTGACAGTGTTGCAATACAGGGAGTATTATTTCATTGAGTGCTGGAGTAGTGTCGCATCAAGGGTGACAGTGTTGCAATACAGAGAGTATTATTTCATTGAGTGCTGGAGTAGTGTCGCATCAAGGGTGACAAACAGTGTTGCAATACAGGGAGTATTATTTCATTGAGTGCTGGAGAAGTGTCGCATCAAGGGTGACAGTGTTGCAATACAGAGAGTATTATTTCATTGAGTGCTGGAGTAGTTTCACATCAAGGGTGACAGTGTTGCAATACAGGAAGTATTATTTCATTGAGTACTGGAGTAGTGTCGCATCAAGGGTGACAAACAGTGCTGCAATACAGGAAGTATTATTTCATTGAGTGCTGGAGTAGTGTAGCATCAAGGGTGAAAAACAGTGCTGCAATACAGGGAGTATTATTTCATTGAGTGCTGGAGTAGTATCGCATCAAGGGTGACAAACAGTGCTGCAATACAGGTGAGTAACATTTCATGGAGTGCTGGAGTAGTGTCGCATCAAGGGTGACAAACAGTGCTGCAATACAGGGAGTATTATTTCATTGAGTGCTGGAGTAGTGTCGCATCAAGGGTGACAAACAGTGCTGCAATACAGGGAGTATTATTTCATTGAGTGCTGGAGTAGTGTCTCATCAAGGGTGACAAACAGTGTTGCAATACAGGGAGTATTATTTCATTGAGTGCTGGAGTAGTGTCGCATCAAGGGTGACAAACAGTGTTGCAATACAGGGAGTATTATTTCATTGAGTGCTGGAGTAGTCTCATCAAGGGTGACAAACAGTGTTGCAATACAGGGAGTATTATTTCATTGAGTGCTGGAGAAGTGTCGCATCAAGGGTGACAGTGTTGCAATACAGGGAGTATTATTTCATTGAGTGCTGGAGTAGTGTCTCATCAAGGGTGACAAATAGTGTTGCAATATAGGGAGTATTATTTCATTGAGTGCTGGAGTAGTGTCGCATCAAGGGTGACAGTGTTGCAATACAGAGAGTATTATTTCATTGAGTGCTGGAGTAGTGTCGCATCAAGGGTGACAAACAGTGCTGCAATACAGGGAGTATTATTTCATTGAGTGCTGGAGTAGTGTCTCATCAAGGGTGACAAACAGTGTTGCAATACAGGGAGTATTATTTCATTGAGTGCTGGAGTAGTGTCGCATCAAGGGTGACAAACAGTGTTGCAATACAGGGAGTATTATTTCATTGAGTGCTGGAGTAGTTTCGCATCAAGGGTGACAAACAGTGTTGCAATACAGGGAGTAACATTTCATTGACTGCTGGAGTAGTGCTGCATCAAGAGTGACAAATTGTGTGCAAGTGGTAGATGGCAAAGTCTGTATCTGTTAATCTCCACGACACTACAGACATTAATATGTGTGTATGTGCGCGCGTGCGCGCGTGTGTGTGTGTCTGTGCGTGGGTTTGTGTGTGTGTGTGTTTATGAGTGTGTGTTATAGGACTACAGTTGGCTTTCATAGCCCAGCTGACCGCATCAAGGGTGACAGTGTTGCAATACAGGGAGTATTATTTCATTGAGTGCTGGAGTAGTTTCGCATCAAGGGTGACAAACAGTGTTGCAATACAGGGAGTAACATTTCATTGACTGCTGGAGTAGTGTTGCATCAAGGGTGACAGTGTTGCAATACAGGGAGTATTATTTCATTGAGTGCTGGAGTAGTGTCGCATCAAGGGTGACAAACAGTGTTGCAATACAGGGAGTAACATTTCATTGACTGCTGGAGTAGTGTTGCATCAAGGGTGACAAACAGTGTTGCAATACAGGGAGTAACATTTCATGGAGTGCTGGAGTAGTGTCGCATCAAGGGTGACAAACAGTGTTGCAATACAGGGAGTAACATTTCATTGAGTGCTGGAGTAGTGTCGCATCAAGGGTGACAAACAGTGTTGCAATACAGGGAGTAACATTTCATGGAGTGCTGGAGTAGTGCTGCATCAAGAGTGACAAATCGTGTGCAAGTGGTAGATGGCAAAGTCTGTATCTGTTAATCACCACGACACTACAGACATTAATATGTGTGTATGTGCGTGCGCGCGCGCGCGTGTGTGTGTCTGTGCGTGGGTTTGTGTGTGTGTGTGTTTATGAGTGTGTGTTATAGGACTACAGTTGGCTTTCATAGCCCAGCTGACCTGTTAATAAAAGCATAGAAATAATTTGCAGATAGGTGACTTAGTGTACTAGGGAGAGTGTGTTGTTGTTGTATTGTTCTGGAAGAAATAAAAAATCAAACCTGTTAAATATTGTTAACAGTTAACCAACCTCTTTTGCAATAATAAAATGCAATACAATACAATATAAAACAATGCAGTGCAATGCAGTGCATCGTGATTTATCAGACCAGAACTTATTTGCGTATATAAAAGGCTCATCACACTCACCACACAGTCCCTTATCCCAGTCGAGTCTGACGTTCACTTGTATTTAGACAAAGCAAAGGTTGAACTAAGATGTCTAAAAAGTAAAACATATCGGGCTTAACTCACTCAGTACGGCCAGTCCTCGCTTCTCCTCTACACAGACCCCTCGGATGTCCGGTGGGTGTCTGAATGACCCAACCTTTAGCTTCCGTCGT
>JAAQRG010200374.1:7500-11980 GCA_011634625.1 Babylonia areolata | reverse complement strand
AGTCAGTCAGTCAGTCAGTCAGTTGGTTGGTTGGTTAGTTGGTTAGTTGGTTATATTAGAAACCGTATTTAGTCTGTTGTAATCCGTTTGCCTCTTCCTTCTCTATAATTATAGGCAAACACGCACGCGCGCGCACACACACGAAGACGCGCTCGCGCGCACACACACATTCACACACACACATACACGCGCGCGCACATACACACACACACACACACACACACACACACACACACACACACAACTACTACCACAACATTTCTTCTTCTTCTTCTTCTTCCGCGTTCCCTGGCCACGTTAGATTTTTCAGTCCGGTCAGGACAGCGAAGTCCGCGGTCCGTCGCAGGGACCCCCACCGGTCCCCACAGTTTCTCTTGGAGCTCCATCGGGCTGGGCCATGCCAGGCGTCCCAGACCGTCGAAGGTGGGGCAAGGACTGCAGGATATAGGAGGGGGGGGGGTCTGTGGGCCTGTGCAACAAGGGCACCGGTCAGTATTTGATATCTTCAGACGGCGGGAGAGGAGCTGACAGTGTTCCGTTCGCAATCTGAAGATTGTGACCTGTGCCGCTCTGTCCAGCTCATAGATGCCGTCCTTTTCGTGTTCCGTACCGATGTCCAGACGTTGGCGCGCCATGCTTTCTTGAAGCTGTCTCTCAGTATCGTTTTCTCTGCTGTTCTAATGGTCATCGTCGGACACGCTGACTGTCATACATAGAAAGAATGGTGCATGGTTCTGGGCGAGTGCTCACACACACACACACACACACACACACACACACACACACACACACACACAAACACACAAACACACACACACACACACACACACACACACACACACACACACACACACACACACATTCAAACTCATACACAACCACACTCACACGCAAGCAAGCAAGCGCACACAAACGCACACACACATTCAACCTCATATACATACACACTCACACGCACGCGCGCACACACACACACACACACACACACACACACACTCACACACACACACACACACACACACACACACACACACACACACACACACACAGCATACACAACATGCAATATACACAATCTCACATTAATACAATGACATGTGCCTGTACACACACACACACATACACACACACACACACACACACACAGACACACACACACGCACATACACACACACACACACAGCCACACACACACAAGTATACAAATATGCACATATACACAAACTTCACACATAATGACATGTGCCTGTACACACACACACACACACATACACACATATTATTACACATTAATATTATTATTATTATTATTATTAGACAAGGGTATACATTACACGTATATACACACACACACACATTACACACATTGGCCACACACACACACACACACATGTCCCAGCACGCACACACAGCTACAGACATATTCTACTCAACCTCTACTTACTCCACTTACACAAACACAAACACACACACACACACACACACACACACATAAACACACACACACACACACAAAAATACACACAACAAAAACGCACACAAACATACACACACACACAAACAAACACGCACGCACACACACACACACACACACACACACACACACCCCGCCCTCCTCACACACACACACACAGTCAGTCACTCACTCACGCAATACATCAGAAACCCGACAACAAACAAACGTGAGAACCTAGTGCCGTGACCAGTGTCCACCAACCCGTCAATCAACAGGTCACGAGACAGGCAGTTAGTCAGTTCTCTTTTCCATCAGCCAGAGTGGACAGTTTCAGATGGTCACAGGTCAAACAGACACAGTCCATGATGAACCTAAGACCCTGGTGTCACCCCATCGTCTGTTGATACACGTCATAAGTCCCTGCACCCCCCACCCCACCCCCACCCCCCCGCCCCTCCCGCTCTCCCACGGTTCCTTCCTTTGGGGTTGTTTTGTTTTTTGTTGTTGTTGTTTTTTAATTGTAGGTTTTAAAAATAAGACTTACTTGGATAAGAAGCGTCTGCGTTTTAAATCATAGGTTAGTTTTGAAATATAAGACTTTTACTTTTGGATAACAAGTGTCTACGTTTTAAATCATAGGTTAGTTGTTGTTGTTGTCTTTTTTAATGATATAAGACTTACTTGGATAAGCAGCTGTCTGCGTTTTCAAATCATTGGTTAGTTTTAGAATATAGGACTTTACTCGGATGGGAAACGTCTGACGTTTCAAATCATAGGTTCGTGTTCAGGGACTGTGTTCATTGGAAATGTATCCGTCTTTGTCGTATCTTACAACCTTTTATCTGTGTGTGTGTGTGTGTGTGTGTGTGTGGTGGTGGTGGTGGTGGTGGTGGTGGTGGTGGTGTTGTTGTTGTTGTTGTTGTTTTAATTATATGCTGTCGTCTCCATCTCTTTTCACTGTCGCCAGTGCATCTTAGACTTTCCGAGAAGAAAGTAAAATAATGGGGGCTTGGATGGGAGGTGGAGGTGTGGGTGGGGGGATAAAAAGAAAAACAGAAGCGGATCGACTGAATTAATATAAAAAATATTAAAAAAAAACAACAACACATGTCTCACCCATAATTATTATCATTATCTCCAAGCTACCACGACGACACACGAAAAAGGTTCATTACAAACATCTGTCTTAGACCCTGACAAGTAATTATTTTAACTATGAGAATACCCGTACCACCCTTCCCTGCTCTCCCCAGCCCTTGTCCCCCCCCCTCCCCCCTGCCCCCTCCCACCTCTCCCACCTTCCTCCGCCTCCAGTCCCTTGAAATGATGTAACTCCCATTTCTGGCGTGTTACTTGCAAAGTTTCAACAACAGAAAAGTTGTCGATAAACCGCAATGTCATATACTGTAGATAATTAAAATAAAAAAAAGATTAATTTAAATTTAAAAAAATGCTGATGATATAATATTTAATAACGATAATAATAATAATAATGACGATGATGATGATGATGATGATATAGCTATAAGCTATCTACTCTGACCTTTTCTGCAGTCAACGGATCTGGCCCCAAGTATCTTTCTGAACTCATCCATATCTATACCCCGTCTCGCCAGCTCCGTTCTTCCTCTGATACCTCACGTCAGAAGTAAGAACTATGGACACAGATCGTTTTCTTTTCAATCGCCAAAGACGTTGAACAAGCTCCCTGATAACCTCCGTCATTCTGATTCCCTCGCATCCATTAAATCTCGTCTCAAAACTCACCTTTTCCCTCAGCAGTAAGTTCAATTGTGGCAGGTCCACTTCCTTTGCGTTAGCTGTGCTTGACTATATGTGTATACATATGTATGTGTACATAACTACATGCATGCTGGTGAAAAGTGGTCAAGAAAAACAACCTACCAACCAATATGAAAAAAAAAAGACATACAACAAAAATGACTAACCTGCTACTACAAAAAAACAACAACAAAAAACCACCACTCCCCCGCCCCCTAACACCACTGTCTATAGGCAGTAGCCTGAACACACACACACACACACGCACACACACACACACACACACACACGCACACACACACACGCACGCACGCACGCACGCACATACATACACACACACACACACACACATCACCATCACCACCACCACCACCACCACACAACACGACACGACACGATACGACACAAATGACACAACACGACACGACACGTCACGACACGACACAACGCGACGCGACACGACACGACACAACGCGACGCGACGCGACACGACACGACACAACGCGACGCGACACGACACGACACAACACGACACGACACGACACGACACGACGCGACACGACACGACACGACACGACACGACACGACACGACACGACACGACACGACACACACCTACAAATCACCACACTCCACGCTTCGCAGCAGCCATTAAACATGAACATGCCTTCGCGTGGCCCCTTGGTGGGAAAACAAATTAATGACATACTAATCCACCACTGCTGTTAGCATGACAACAGTCATGCATGTAGAAGTACATCGTAAACAACGCACTCTTTTTGTTTCTACGATTAACACCACGTTGTTGTTATTGTTGCTGTTGTTGTTGTTGTTGGTCGTGGTGGTGGTGGTGGTGGTTGTGGTTGGGTGATTGATGGTAGTAGTGGTGGTGGCGGTGTTGTTATTGGTGTTGTTGTTGTTGGCAGTGGTGTTGGTAATGGTGTTGTTGTAGTTGTTGGTAGTGGTGGTGGTGACTGTGTTGTTGGTAGTGGTGGTGACGTTGTTGTTGTTGTTGTTGTTGCTGTTGTTGTTGCTAGTGTTATCTATCATCTGGTTTACGCTCGTTGTTACTCTGGTTGTTCATGTTGTTGTTGTTGTTGTTGTTGTTGTTGTTGTTGTTGTTGCAGCTAGTATTAGCCTTGTTCACGTTGGTTGTTATCATTGTTGTTCATGTTGTGTTGTTGTTGTTGTTGTTGATGATGATGATGATGATGTTGTTGTTGCTGCTGTTGTTGTGGTTAGC
>JAAQRG010200374.1:0-2500 GCA_011634625.1 Babylonia areolata | reverse complement strand
TCTCTCTGTCTCTGTCTCTGTCTCTGTCTCTGTCTCTCTCTCTCTCTCTCTCTCTTTCTCTTTCAGTTGGTCCGATTCGATATGTTGGACTGTTAAGTTTTTCGCGTCGGATGGCATCGCACCGCACTGTACTCTTCTGCAGTGCTTGCACTGTACTGTACTGTACTGTACTGTATTTGCGCTGTACTTGCACCGTACTGTACTGTACTGTACTGTACTGTATTGTATTGGCACTGTACTTGCACTGTACTGTACAGTATTGTATTTGCGCTGTACTGTACTGTACTGTACTTGCACTGTACTTGCACTGTACTGTAATGTACACTATTTGCACTGCACTACTCCTTAGTGGAGTGATGGCCTAGAGGTAACGCGTCCGCCTAGGAAGCGAGAGAATCTGAGCGCGCTGGTTCGAATCACGGTTCAGCCGCTGACATTTTCTCCCCCTCCGCTAGACCTTGAGTGGTGGTCTGGACGCTAGTCATTCGAATGAGACGATAAACCGAGATCCCGTGTGCAGCATGCACTTAGCGCACGCAGAAGAACCCACGGCAACAAAAGGGTTGTTCCTGGCAAAATTCTGTAGGAAAATCCACATCGATAGGAAAAACAAATAAAACTGCATGCAGGAAAAAATACCAAAAAAAAAAAAAAAAAAATGGGTGGCGCTGTAGTGTAGCGACGCGCTCTCGCTGGGGAGAGAGCAGCCCGAATTTCACACAGAGAAATCTGTTGTGATAAAAAGAAATACAAATACAAATACACTGCACCACATCGCATCTCACCTCATCGCATCGTGTCGCATGGCACCCCATGGCATCATGTGGTCACTTGCCAACAGGCGCAGTTCGACGAGACCCACCTGCGAGACGACAAGGACAAGGACAGGGACAGGGACTCCCGACCCCCACTGACCCAGCGCCTGGGCGGACAGCTGTACTGTGACCGGAAGAGGTCCTGGAAGATCCTCACCTCCTACCTTCCTTTCATCAGGGTCAGTGCTGTCTGTGGATGGGTGGGGGTTGTGGGGGCGGAGGTGGGGGAGGTCGGAGAGGGGGGGGGGGTAGCACGGTGGTGGATGAGTAGGAGTGGTCGTGGGTGGGTGGGTGAGTGTGGTGTGGGTGGTGGTGGTGGTGTAGGGGGCGTGGGGGTGTGGAGTGAGCGGTTCGGAGGTGATGGTGGTTGGTGTGGTGGTGGGGTGTGTGAGTGAGTGAGGGAAGGAATGCGAAAGAGTTATATATATATATATATATATATATATATATAGAGAGAGAGACAGAGACAGAGACAGAGACAGAGAGACAGAGAGAGAGATGGTGAGGGAGGAGGAGGAGGGAGGAGAAGGTTTTGAGGGAGGGAGTTGGGAGAGAGTAAAAAAGAGAGGTGGGGGAGGTGTCGGGGCGTAGGGGTGGGATGTGAGTGAGGGTGTCGGAGGTGGGGGTGGTGTGTGGGGGTCCGGGGGTGTGGAGATGTGAGGGAGCGCAAAAGAATTGTATATATAGACAGAGAGATGGAAGAAGAAGAGGAGGAGGAGGGAGGAGTTATTTGGAAGGAATTTGGAGAGAGTGAAAGAGAGAGTTAGGGTTATGAAGATGGGGTTGGGCGGGGGGAGAGAGGGGTGAGAGAGAGAGAGAGAGAGAGAGAGAGAGGGTTAGGGAGATGGGGGTGGGCGGAGGGAGAGAGAAAGAGAGAGAGAGAGAGAGTTAAGGTTGGTGAGATGGGGGTGGGCGGGTAGAGAGAGGGGTGAGAGAGAGAGAGAGAGAGAGAGAGAGAGAGAGAGAGAGAGAGAGAACAAGCAAACGAACAAAGTTTTTTGTTCCTTTATTGAGGGAAGTGGAATTAGCATATGTGTGCTTTCTTTTTTCATCCAGCCTAGCCATCAGGGCAAAGAAAAAAAAATGAAAGCGAATATAAAAAAAATCACAAGATGGACACACACACACATACACACACACACACACACACACACACACACACACATACACACACAAACACAAACACACACACACACACACACACACACACACACACACACACACACACACACACACACACACACACAGAGAGAGAGAGAGAGAGAGAGAGAGAGAGAGAGAGAGAGAGAGAGACGGAGAACTGTTCCCATATGATATGACGGGCATGACTGAGACACAAAGACTCATATCATAGATTAAAAAAATCTGTTCAATGAAAGGCCGAAACCCCCATGTGACCAGTAGGGCAGCAACATAATTTTAATGGGCCATTTTTTTCTAATTGATGATATGAACAACGCAGTTTTTTTCCGTAAAAAATATATATATATATATTAAGTTACAAGTACACTGAGTAAGAGAGTCAGACAGACAGACCGACAGAAGCGTTCCCATATGTTCAATTAAAGGCCCAAACCCCCTGTGTGGCCGAGGGGAAACGAAAGAATTTGAATATGCCATTTCATAATGATAATAATAATAATAATAATAATAATAACAACAACAATATATGTATACATATATAT
>JAAQRG010200371.1:0-11981 GCA_011634625.1 Babylonia areolata | reverse complement strand
CACACACACACACACACACACACACACACAAACATGTACGTACGCACGCCCACACTTGTACACACACACAAACATGTACGTACGCACGCACACTCGTACACACACAGAGGCGTATGTATATACTTACACACAATCACACATTGAGACAAGGAGTGGAAGTAAGAGAGCGGAATAATAACAATTACTAACCGATTAAATGAATCAGACCACATTCCCATAAATCACGTGTGTGTGTGTGTGTGTGTGTGTGTGTGTGTGTGTGTGTGTGTGTGTGTGTGTTTCAAGCGAGCGTGTTTTTGGGAAACAACGAGGAACCGTTCTACACCTTCAGAAGTCTCCATTGGCCCTGAGGTAAATTGAAAAGAAAAAAAAAACACCGAAAAACAAAAAACAAAAAACCCATCAAAAACGGGTGGATGGGGACAGAAAGTAACTGGATAGTTGATGTCGCACGCCCCAGTGCATGTTTATTTTTTTTTTATATAGTAAAACTGCTGCACAACTGATTTTGTCGGCACACTACCTTGAAGTCATTGTCTATATCATCCTGACCACACTTGTGAAAGAGGTGTGAAACCTAATTTACACGCACGCACACACCCACGCACGCATGCAGCCCCCTTCCCGTTAAAATCCAACACTACACGCTTAACGAATTAGCATCCCCTTGCCACCCCACCCCAAACATCCACTTAATTAACCATCTATCAACCCAACCACCTTATCACACAACCCTTTAGCGGTCCCCCCTCCCCCCTTTTTTCCCCCTTATTTTTTCATCAGTATCTACATGTGGAGTGATGGCCAAGTCTTAAGTAACGCGTCCGCCTAGGAAGCGAGAGAATCTGAGCGCGGTGATTCGAATCACGGCTCAGCCGCCGATATTTTCTCCCCCTCCACTAGACTTTGAGTGGCGACCTCAGTGGACGCTAGTCATTCGGATGAGACGATAAACCGAGGTCCCGTGTGCAGCATGCACTTGGCGCACGTAAAAGAACCCACGGCAACAAAAGGGTTGTTCCTGGCAAAATTCTGTAGAAAAATCAACTTCGATAGGAAAAACAGCACGCAGGATAAAATACACACACACACACACACACAAAAAAGAAAGAAAGAAAGAAAAAGGGTGGCGCTGTAGTGTAGCGTCGCGCTCTCCCTGGGGAGAGCAGCCCGAATTTCACACACAGAAATCTGTTGTGATAAAAGAAATACAAATACAAATATCTGGAATTGCCATTGTACTAGTTTCCTTCCATGCGAAAATCACTGCGGTCATCGATGAAGTCCATCGTGAACCAGCGATGAAGACGTCAGCTCAACAGGCAGACGTACAAATGTGGCCGCAAGGTGGAAAGTCGCTTCGGCGGACTACGCGGTGGAAACCACCAGACTGGTTCAACGGGCAGAAAGGCCAACCCAGCAGAGCGCCGTGGAGCGCTGAACAGGGCAGCGTGAGACACGTGACACACTGCTGGCCATCCACTGCATCCATCTTCACCCCTAACCACCTTGACTTGGTGGACAGGGAACAAGAAATGATAGGTCATGTATTCTTTCTCTTCGCAGAATTGACGCTTCTAGTCGAGGTCCCGAAGGCGCCTCTCTTCAAACGCCAAAACTCCCTCAGCTGCCGGCAAGTCGCCACAAGACACTACAGTCTGTTGAGGGTTTCCCACCCGACGATGCCGGGGAACGCTGCAAGCCCTGAGGGACCGGAGAAGCTTTTAGGTATGTCCCTGAAGCGTTTCAAGGGATTTCCGAGTGATATAATTGCCATGATCTTGTGAAAGTTATGTCAAAGGTAAGAGCCTCATAAAAACGTCTTCATCTGTTGTCTTTTGGTTCTAGTGCTGTGGCTTGGAACTGCTCTTTTTTTCCCCCTGTTCATTGTTATTTCAGGTTTTGGGTCATGGCAAGGTTTTCAGTGTTCTGTCTGCTTGCCAACGTCTGATGAGCAGCACGCATTGCTTTCCATGCTGTCTCCGCGTGTCAGTCCACCGAAAGGGCTGAATCATATGATAAGCAATTAACGCAGTTCTCTTACATCAAACTCGTCTTATTTTCCTAGTGATAAATTCTGTTCTCTCTTTTCAGACCTTATAAATGGATTATCTGGTTTGATACTGCGTCAGTGCTTTCAAAACAGCTTTTGCTGTCTAAAAACCGAAGGACTTTTCCAATGATACCTGTCTCTACTGTTTTCAGCCGTAACGTTTGGCTCTCTCTCTCTCTCTCTTTCTATCTCCCTCTGTGTGTGTGTGTGTGTGTGTGTGTGTGTGTGTGTGTGTGTGTGTGTGTGTGTGTGTGCGTGCATGCGTGCGCGCGCGCGCGCGCGTGTGTGTGTAGCTTATGAAAACCGGACTGGAGAATGTCACGAGTGTTTTTCGTGAATAAGACATTTGTGGAGTCTGGTCCAGAGGGACAGAGTAAGGACATACTCCACAATCAGAGCTAGCAGACCCAGGGCCGTGCCAATGAACAGGATGTAGAATGCCGACTGGGTGTCCGCCACGGAGATGGAGGGGGAGGTGATGGTGGAGGGCTGCTCGCAGCTGCGGTTGCGGGGCCACCACTTCTTGCGCAGCTTCTCCAGCTGCCCGTTCTCGTGCATCAGCAGTATTCTGCAACATCGGTGATGACTGTACAGTTTGTTGTTTATAGTTTGAGAGAGTCATAGTTATAGTTTGAGAATCATAGTCCTTCACAATAGTCTAAGCTGTAAATGATTTCCCATTGCAATAGAGAAACCACTGATAATACAGATCTCACTTTGCTGTTGCACTGGCTCTTAGTGCTGCAGCCTTGGGGGATAGTTGGCCTTTGGGAACCATCCCAACGCCGACTGTCCTAAACCCCCCTGGTGTGTGTGTGTGTGTGTGTGTGTGTGTGTGTGTGTGTGCAAAGTGCGAGTGCACGTATTCATGCCTCATCAGCCCTCATACCCCCCAACCCCACACATCCCTGACGCCTCCCAATCTGATGACCTGATGATGATGATGATGATGATGACAGTGATGATGGTGATGGCGATGATGATGATGATGGTGATGATGATGATGATGGTGGTGGTGATGGTGATGATGATGATGATGGTGATGATGATGGTGAGGATGTGATGATGGTGATGATGACGGTAATGATGGTGATGGTGATGATGGTGGTGGTGGTGGTGATGATGATGATGGTGGTGGTGGTGGTGATGATGATGGTGGTGATGATGATGATAATGGTGATGATGATGGTGATGATGATGGCGATGATGATAATGGCGATGATGATGATGATGGTGATGATGATGATGATGATGACAGTGGTGATGGTGATGATGGTAATGATGGAAATGATGACGATGAGGATGGTGATGATGATGGTGATGATGACGACGATGATGATAGTGATGATGGTGATGATGATGATAAAGATGATGATGATGATGATGATGGTGATGATGAGGATGATAATGATGATGGTGATGATGATGATGATGGTGGTGGTGGTGGTGATGATGATGAAACATGTGTATGTGTGGCGTAGGTACATGTGTGAACGGTTGTTTTTGCGTGGGTGTCTGTGACCACGTCTGTTTCTCTCTGTCTCTCTCTTCTCAGTTCTTCCGTCTCGTTCATGGGCTGCTGCTCCCACGTTCACGCGAATGCACAAGCGGGCTTTTACGTATGAT
The DNA here is from genome assembly GCA_011634625.1 of Babylonia areolata. NCBI lineage: Eukaryota > Metazoa > Mollusca > Gastropoda > Neogastropoda > Buccinidae > Babylonia > Babylonia areolata. The sequence goes on along the minus strand of JAAQRG010200371.1, from coordinate 8,302 downwards.
TATGACCGTGCCCCTCCGTCCCCCCCTCCCCCCCTGCCACATAGGCAACCAGACTCCGTCTCTCTGTGTGTCTGTCTGTCTGTCTCTGTCTGTGTTTCTGTCTGTCTGTCTCTCCATCTATCGTATCTATCCCTCCTCATCTCTCTCTCTCTCACTCTATCTCTCACACACACACACACACACACACACACACACACACACACACACACACATACACACACACACACAGAGCTAGCCAAAGGTCCACCTCACTTCTGGCTGAAGATGGGGGTGAAGGCTGACCGGTCGGGAAGGCCCACGCCGTACTCTATGGGCAGAAAGGTCTCCCGGATCAGCTCCAGGCTGCAGTCCGCCGCCTTCCACCGGTCCAGGGTGGCCTTGTCCGCCAGGAAGGCGTAGTGGCCCCGCTCCAGCCGACCGCGGTGCACCGAGATGTCGGTGGTGAGGTAGCTGGGGTCGTCCGCCTCCCACCGCTTCACCTTGCTCCACAGGCCTCGGTGGAGGCTGGTGTTGGACGTCTGGAATATATGGGGGGTGGGGGGTGAAGGGGGGGAGAGGACGGCAGAAAGGGGTGTGGTGTCGGAGTGGGTGGGTGTGTGGGTGTGGGTAGGGTGTGGGGAGGGGGTGTACTGTGAATTATTAATTTGTGGCATTTGTGATGTTGTAGTGGCTGATTTTAACTGTTGGAATTCGGTTTTTTTGTTTTGTTTTTTTTTTCAATTTTTTAATTATCATTATCATTATTATTATCATTATTATCGTTATTACTATTGTGCTTGGTTTTCAGTTTCTTGTGTATCTGGTTGAGGTGTTATATGGTGAGGTGGACACTGCAAATTATTTTGGCATAGTGATGTTGTAAGTGACCGATTTGAACTATTGGGATTCGTTTAAAATATATATTGTGCTCGATTTTCAGTATCTTGTGTATGTTGTTGAGGTATTAAGTATGGATGGGTATACTGTAAATCATTTTGGCATAGTGATGCAAACGACTAATTTGTAACAATTGGAATTCGCACACACGCACAACTGAATGCGCATCATTGCACACACACACGCACTCACGCACGCACGCACGCACACACACACACACACACACACACACACACACACGTATAGTTATAGTGGATTTCAGTTCGAACATTTGCCATGAACAAAACTCTTGTTGCCGTGGGTTCTTTTACGAGCGCAAAGTACGAGCGCATGCTACAAACGGAGCAGCTGTTCATCATTTCATCCGAACGGCTGGCAGTGAGACCACCACTCAGGGTCAAGTGGAGGAGGGGAGAAAATCTGGCAAGTGTGGGATTCTCTCCCTTCATATGGGGACACAGCGGAACCAGCGGACCACGGCTATCGATCTCAATAGACATCGAGCTCAATCCCTTTCAGCCCAATGACCACGGCTCCAGAGAAGGATGGGGAAGAATTTGTTTTAAATTTGTGGTGACACATTCTGGCTTCCTGTAGACATCCAGTTCTTCTTCTTCTTCTTCTGCGTTCCCCGTGATCATGGTCTCAGACTTGCAGTCCTATGCTGGAAATGAAGGTGGTGGTCTTGATGAGGTCTTCTTTGGTGCTCCAGAGCTTTTCTGCCAGTGTGGCTCCATAGGGCCACTGCTGCGTCCGTGCATCTTGATACAGGGGGCAGGACTGCAGGATGTGCTCCGGGGTTTGTGGGCCTGTCTTACACGGGCAGTCAGGAGTGTGTGACAGCTTCCTTCGGTACATGTGGTCTCGCAAGCGGCAGTGCCCCGTGCGTAGTCGGAATATGATTGTCAACATCCAGTTAAAGTGTTAATTTTCACATTTAATCGTTATCATTAATAATAAAGAAATAATCACACAAAACAAACAAACAAGCAAACAAATAAACAGATAACTAACTAAATAACTAACCAAATAAAAAGGTTTGAGGGGGAGCTGTATGTTTATTCGAGAGAATCAGGATGGGTTGAGGACAGAAGAAAGCTTATTTCTTCAAATAAACAGTCGTACAATTCAAGAAAATTACTGACTGAACTTCGTAAAAGGGAAGTTGGTAATTTGATTAGATTTGATTTGATTTGATGTGGATTCTTATATAGTGCCTATCCTCGCTCGGAGACCCAAGCTCTAAGCGCTATACAAACTTGGGGTCATTTGCACAACAGGCTGCCTTCCTGGGTTGAGCCGACTGACGGCTGCCATTTGGCGCTCATCATTCGTTTCCTGTGTCATTCAATCATATTTCAGGCACGCACACATACACACTCAGACAGACATGTAACAGTTTATGTGTAAGACCGTTTTGTTTATTTATCCCGCCATGTTTGCTGCCATATCCTGTTTTCGGGGGTGTGCATGCTGGGTATGTTCTTGTTTCCATAACCCACCGAACGCTGACATGGATAACAGTATCTTTAACGTGTGTATCTGATCTTCTGGGTGCGTATACACACGAAGGGGTTCAGGCACTGGCAGGTCTGCACATAATGTCAACGTGGAAGATCGGAAAAATCTCCACCCTTTACCAGCCAGGCACCGTTTCAGAGATTCGAACCCAGGACCCTCAGATTTAAAGTCCAACGCTTTAACCACTCGGCTATTGACACTGAATGTAAACAACATCAAAACACCAACGATCCCTGTGACCAGATGGCGGAACAGGATAGCGAGGAGGGAGAGGAGCGAGATATGGGTGGAGTAGGAATAATGCGGGGGTCGGGGGTGGGGGGATGGGGGGGAAAAGAGAACGATGAAAGGGAAGAAGAGGATGCTGCTGCTGCTGCTGATGATGATGATGAAGAAGAGGAAGAGGAGGAGGAGGAAGATGCAGAAGCAGTAGAGGAAGAGGATGAAGAAGAAGAAGATGATGACGATGATGATGATGATGGAGGATGAAGAGGAAGAGGGGGAGGAGGAAGAAGAAGAAGAAGAGTTAGGAGGAGGAGGAGGATGGAGAGGAGGAGGAGGAGGATGGAGAGGAGGAGGAGGATGGAGAGGAGGAGGAGGAAGAGGATGGAGAGGAGGATGGAGAGGAGGAGGGGGAGGAGGAGGAGGAGGAGGATGGAGAGGAGGAGGAGGAGGGGAAGAATGAGGAGGAGGATGGGGAGGAAGAGGAGGGGGGAGGAGCAGGGAGGAGGGGGAGGAGGAGGAGAAGGAGGCAACGGTTGAGCCCCCTCTCCCACCCCTTACAAGACCTGATTTTTTGTAGCACAACACATCCGAGAATTGAGTGCGTACATGTGTTATCTTTTTCTTCTTCAATGTAATAAATCATTTTCTTCCTTCTTTGTTTTCAAGTGACTCCAAGTGCTGGATGGAATAAAAGGCATGCATTTCATTTCATCTTCGTTTTGTTTCGTCCCTCCCCTCAAATATTTCTCTGTCTGTCTGTCTTTTCATTCTGATTGTAATCAAAAAGCGAAGCGAAACGAGGTGAAAACAAAGACTTACCACCCATACACCCACATCCACACCCACGCCCACACAACACACTACTGACCTTGACGGTGTGGTGGCTGCTATTTCGTTTCGTTTCTACCACTCCCCGCCCCTCCCCTCCTCCCCCCCTCTCTCTCTCTCTGTGTCTCTGTCTCTCTTTCCCTCCCTCTCTCTTTCTCTCCCTGTCTCCCCCTCCCTCTCACTCCCTCTCTGTCTCCCCCCCCCTCTCTCTTCCTCCCTCTCTCTCTCTCTCTCTCCCTGCCTCCCTCTCTGTCTCTCTCTCCCTCTCTCTCCCCCTGCCTCCCCCCTCTCTCTCACTGTTTCTCTGTCTCTCTCTCTCCCTACCTCCCTCTCTGTCTCTCTCTCCCTCCCTCTCTTTCTCTCCCTGTTTCCCTCTCTCTCTCACTGTCTCTCTCTCCCTCCCTCTCTCTTTCTCTCCCTGCCCCCCTCTCTATCTGTCTCTCCCTCCCTCTCTCTCTCCCTGCCTCCCTCTCTCTCTGTCTCTCTCTCCCTCCCTCTCCTTCTCTCCCTGCTTCCCTCTCTCTCTCCCTCCCTCTCTCTTTCTCTCCCTGCCTCCCTCTCTCTCTCCCTCCCCCTCTCTCTCTCTGTTTTCTTTCTGATTGTGATCAAGAAAAACGAAACGAAGACGAAAACAAAGATGACCACCACCCCCAACCCACAGAACCCCAACCCACACCCACACAATCCCCACACAACACCACCAACCTTGACAGTGTGGTGGATGGCGGAGGAGCCCATGAAGCCCAGCCTGTAGGAGTCCTGGCGGAGCAGGTCGTGCAGGGAATTGAACAGGGGGCTGGTCCTGGTCACCGTGAAGAAGGCCACCAGGTTGCCGCTGTAAGTGGCGGCCACCACAATGCTGAAGAACCACCAGCTGCTCACCATGAGTCGGCCTGAGTGTGAGCGCGGCAGGTGGTCGTCTGTGGCTGAGAGTCAAAGTAAAAAAAAAAAATTAAAAAAAAAAAAAAAAGTCAAAGATATCTTAATGTCAGGCCTCTTGCCCATAACATGAGTAATGACATGTTCTGTGTACAGAAGGTGGTTTACTTTTTTGTAGTGTATGTTCTGTGTACAGAAGATTGTTTACTTTTTTTTTGTAGCGTACATCCGCACATTCATTGCTTTGTGAAAACAGATTCATTAGTACTAGACATACGTAAGCAGAATTTAAACATACATGGATTCCGAGAATACTTTGGCGGAATAATTTCGCTTCTTATTTCATTATACTTGGAACATATAAGTTAAAAGTGAAGTTCTGATTCTAGCGTGTTTCTTGCAAAAAGAACACCATTTGTTTCTTCTGTGGCTGAGAGAGAGAGAGAGAGAGAGAGAGAGACACTGAATTGTTTATTGTACATCGGCCATAGGTCCTTATACAAACAATGCGGGGGGAGGGGGGCTGGGTTATGGGGTCGGGCAATGGGATGGACGTAGCAGCAATATTTGAATCATAAACATATCAAAGAGAGAGAGACAGAGAGAAACAGAGAGAGAGAGTCAATTATTCATAACTGTGAGGGCATTGTGGGATTAGATTATCCATGACTGTGATGGACCAGTGGTGACCTTTTGACAGCTACCGCCTCAGCCGCCGAGTCGGTCATTCGCTGTACATGATGATGATGGCCTATATGGATACTTGTACATCTCGTATCATCGGTCGCAGACCAAGCTCCAAGCGCTTTACAAATACAGTCATTTGTACAACAGCTGCCTACCTGTGTAGAGCCGACTGACACTGGGCGCTCATCATTCGTTTCCTGTGTCATTTAATCAGGTTTCAGTCACGTATACATACACACTCATACAGACATGTAACATTTTACGTGCATGACCATTTTGCTTATTTAGCTCGCCGTGTAGGTAGCCATGATATGTCTTCACGGGGGGTGGGGGGTGGGGGTGCATGCTGGGTATGTTCTTGTCTCCATAACCCACAGAACGCTGACATGGAACACAGGATCTTTCACGTGCGAATATGATCTTCTGTGTGCGTATACACACAAAAGGGGGTACAGACTCTAGCAGGTCTGCACATATGTTGTCCTGGGAGATCGGGAAAACAAAAATCTCCGCCCTTTACCCACCAGGCGCCGTTACCGAGATGTGATACAGTGCTCACCTGGGATCAAGAGTTCGAGGCCCTGTTTCGGCATGGTCGTATGTCCACGGGAAAGACACTTTACCCTGGGTTTCTTCACTCCACCCACGTGTGAGCGGGTACCTAAGTTCGGGTGGGGAAGGTTAAAACGGAAGGTGAAGATGGGGCCATTTCACTGGACACAGTGGACATGAATCCATTGCCCCGATGGACGTGAACGGCTATGGGACTTTTGATTATTTCATGGTGTTCACAGATTATTTGTTCATAACTGTGATGGCGTTGAGGAACTGAATTCTTCATCGCCGTGATGGTACTAAGGGACTCATTACCTCATAACTGTGATAGTATTGAGGGACTCACAGTTATGAATTAATAAACGGGGATTCGAACTCTTGATCCCAGGTGAACACTGTACCAGATGTCGGTAACGGCGCCTGGTGGGTAATGGGTGGACATTTTTCCGATCTCCTAGGTCAACATATATACGGACCTGCTAGTGCCCGAACCCCCTTCGTGTGTACACGCAAGCAGAAGATCAAATACGCACGTTAAAGATCCTGTAATCCATGTCGGCGTTCGGTGGGTTATGAAAACAAGAACATACACCCCCGAAAGCGGAGTATGGCTACCTACATGGCGGGGTTAAAACGGTCATACACGTAAAAGCCCACTCGTGCGCATACGGGTGAACATCGGATTTGCGGCCCGCTAACGCAGAAGAAGTATTGAGGGACTTAATTATTCATTACTGCGATGCTAGTGGTGAGATGTTTGACAGCTCTACTCTCATCAAAAACCTTACAAACAGGTTATACAGGGTCTTTGCCGTCATCTCCCACAATTCTATTCACAAATGATTTCTTCAGCGGGGCGAAGCTCTTTAATCAATGATGCAAGCTTAAAAAATGTGTCAGCGTTAGTTATGCCAAGATATTGATGGTAATAGTAGTCACTTTGGGCTGAAATGTGTGTCTGCTCACAACGTGTCTATGAACTAAGTGTGTGTGTGTGTGTGTGTGTGTGTGTGTGCGCGCGCGCGCGCGTGCGTGCGTACGTGCGTGCGTGCGTGCGTGCGTGCGTGTGTGTGTGTGTGTGTGTGTGTGTGTGTGCACGCGAGCGCGCGTGTGTTTGTTTCACATTAACAAATTCATTTCTCTGTGAATACTTTGTCAACAAGAAATTTGCCTCAAGTCAGAAAGAGTACAAAGATGTGCTCTTCCCATAATATTATTGTTATCATATTAACAATGCACTTGTGAGAAGGGCATAGAATTACACAGAAGCCAAAAACGTCTCCACCAGCCGCCGTGGCGAAGTGGTTAGCGTCGCGGACTGATGGCTGGGAGGACGCGGGTTCGAATCCCAGTGGAGGTGGGTTTTTCGGCCCGTGGCCGGCTCCTACCCAGAGTTGAGTGTGCTGTGGGCTTAGATGGGGAGACTGGGACCACACAGTCGAGTGTCATCCGCTTCAAGGATGCGTCTTTGGGTGTGCTGCTCTAATTACCTGACCAACACTACAAGTGTCTGTATCTCTCGGGCCTGGTTAACGCCGGGATATCATTATGACAGGAAGCGTAGAGGAGGTGGAAGAGGGGGGGGGGGACGCTCACTCTGGCTCTGCGACTAAGCCATTATTGTCGTTAGTAGGGGGCTTAGTAGGTGGTGTCCTAAGTACGCTGAATCAGAACAGGCACCACTAAATACCACCGAAGTGACTCAGCAGCAGTGCAGGGTCTCCTCTGGTGTGTGGCCTCCTGGCGACCTAACATCGATGGTTCCCTGCGGACTGCCGACGCTGGAACTGTGACGGACGAACCCGGGTGTGGCCGTGTATGGGGGAATCTAAATGAGCGGCGTGGGAGTAATGCCACTGAAACGGTGCAGATGATGGGGCAGCAAAAAACAACAACAACAAACCACAAAAAAAACCCCAAAACTGCTCTTCCTATAATACTATTGTTATCATATTAACAATGCACTTTTGAGAATAGCATAGAATTACACAGAAGCCAAAAACGTCTCCTCAGTCTTCCTCCTGCATGACTTACCCTGTGACACAAGCGCGCCATAGATCAAGCGGAAAGAACGGAAGTATGTGGAGCGATGTCCCTTGAAACCAGCCAAACGGTTGACGGGATAAAATGGCGTCCACGACTCCACAAATCCCAGCAGCATCGTGGTGATCAACAATGACACAGCGATGCAAACAAGAACCTGTTATAGACAGAAGGAAAAACAAACAAACAAGGCCTTCAAGACTCACTTGTGATGAATTAAGTCCCCTAGCATTAATTACAGAGTAATTTCCCTTTTTTACTATCTGCACCAAAACGTTTGCAAAATAAATAAAAATTCCATGCTTAGCAAAAGAAGTTCCTGTTTGAACAAAAAATGATAATAATGACTCCTCATGTTGTTGTGTCAGAATAAGAGGTCAAAGTGCCAAGTTTAGAGAATACAAAAAATATAAATATAACAGTAAATGCAGTTTGCATATAATTAGGCTTCTTTTTTATTTTTTTTTGTGCCCATCCCAGAGGTGCAATATTGTTTCAAACAAGATGACTGGAAAGAACTGAATTTTTCCTTTTTTATGCCTAATTTGGTGTCAACTGACAAAGTATTTGCAGAGAAAATGTCAATGTTAAAGTTTACCACAGACACACGGGCACACACACACACACAGACAACCGAACACCGGGTTAAAACATAAGACTCACTTTGTTTACACATGTGAGTCAAAAA
>JAAQRG010200367.1:0-11975 GCA_011634625.1 Babylonia areolata | reverse complement strand
GAAACCGGCCCTCCGCGAGCCTTGAGGGGCCAAGCTTGTGTTTGTTTGACCAAATTTAGCGGCTTCTGACTTTCGGCTCGGGGAACTAACATAGATATTATAATCACATAAAACTACAAGAGACGAGCATTTTCTTAAGCTAAACCATTTTCTACAAAAATAATGTAGTTAAAAACTGTAAACAAAAAGAGTCACCGAATGAATGAGCTTTTAACGAGTTCATGTATCCGACATTTTTGTACATTACAACAATTAATACGTCGCGATATGCAATATAATTGCAACAATTAAGTAACTGAACATCCTGAATTTCCAACTATATAAAAATCATCTATAGAATGCGCTTCTAGAGTAAAGAATTTTTATGTGAAAATTCAAGAGAAAACTCAACGGACAGCTCCCGTGTCAGCACCGCTTGGCGGTGCTTTTGGCACTTGTGATCGACAATGAAATACTTCGTTTAAACCAACTACAACACAATTATACATGCACGATACTAATCAGATTGATAACAGAAATGCAAACATCTGCAAGACACGCTATAAACATGTCTAAGTATTGTAAAAACATATTTTGCTCAAATCGGCACTGACGAATTCCAATGGCTTGAAGAAGAGATAGTTTTGTGGGGCCGAAATGCTGTCAGACATTTCGTACCATCGCATGCCTATAACTTAGGTGTCCACGGAAAGCAGTACATGAGAAGAAAGCTTAATCATTTACATTTTAATGCACATTCTAAATTCCACGGCAACTATATCGATTTATAGAAAACGAAGGTATTTTGTATGTTTCAACTGAGTGGATTTCGATGATCGCGCCAAAACTCTTTCACATAAATATTAGTTTTAAAAAGTTATAGGCTTTCTGACCAAATGATATCATTACATTTGAGAAGTATGATCGTTCTGAAGTCCCATAACATAAAACTATAATCTCATCTATAAGGAAGTGTTTATAATTTAACAAATTGATGAAAATATCATACGGTTCCCTGTAAAGGGAGATAACTTGTGACCGATTTACAACTTCCTTAGTAACCTTCGGCGAGTCACAAAAGTCGTCTGCTAAGCTGGCCCAACGAAGATTGTTGCCAACCCGGCTGCAACTCTATTGCATGTAGAACAATGACGAACATCATTACAATCAAACAAACAGACTACATTAAGTGCAGAACTTCTGTTAAAGGGAACTTTCTCACGAGACGACTGCAGACGACTGACCACAGTCCAAGCGCGTGGAAGCCGTCTGTAAAACATGCAATTCCTTGCTTTGAAAGATATACTAAGTTATTTAATTGTCATTTTGATCTTTCATATGTCTGTTTTTAATATCGTTCGGAGGCCAAGTACAATACAGCGATGTTTGGAGGTTGTTCTGGCTGATCATAGAAGAAAACAGTAAAGAAGAGGACATCATCATATACACATTTATCTCAGTCACCAAAGACCAATCCGGCTGGGGATTCACTTCGAAGCAAAATGGCCAAAACAAACACGGAAGAAAATGCCGCGTACAAAGTCACAACCTCCAGCCTGACGATGGAACTTGAAGCCCGGCGCTGTGACACATGCTCTCCATGCAATGGCTGTCATCTATATTCATACGCCTGGAAACCAACATGCCATGATTCTAACAGACTCACTGAACCTCATACAAAAAATAAATTAATAATAATAATAATAATATAAAATAAAATTGAAAGTGGAATGGGAAGCCCAGAGTGGCATGTGACAATATGCAACTTTCAGATTCAAGTTCATAAAGCTTACATGGTCCGGGACATGCAGGTGTTACGGGAAATATACGAGCTGTCAAGACTTGCTGATAAAACAACAATTCAGTTCAGCGAGTCAGTTACTCAAGGAGGCGTCACTGCGTTCGGACAAATCCACTATACACTACACCACATCTGCCAAGCAGATGCCTGACCGGCAGCATGACCCAACGCGCTTAGTCATGCGTTGAGTGGGTTTTTTTGGGTTTTTTTTTAAAGTGAAAAGTAATCGGAAATAGATAATTAAATAACTCAGTAAAATACAATGCGGCCGGAAAAATCAATAAATAGATACATGAATAAGTAAATGAATAAATATGACTCTATGATGTGGGAGATGGAGCGTATATGGATTTGTCTGAACGCAGTGACGCCTCCTCGAGTACTAACTGAACTGAACTAAGTTTTGGGTGGTCGCGGTCTGTGTCTAAAAAATAGCTGCTGCAGTGCAAGGGTGGCAGGTTGGTATAATATAATGCAAGAATGCGTGCCACAGCACGGACATAAATTAATAAAATTCAGGTAAAGTGGTGCCATAGGATTTATTTATAAGTTCGTGGTGCAATAGCTGACTGACGTCAAAAAGTGACCTGTGTAAAATGAAATTGAACAGTTCCGGAAACACAGAAGATAACGTTATTGTGAAAGATTTTGTGTGTGAAAAATCCACTGTTGTTTCACTCTGATAGACGGGTATAGAGTTGACCAGTATTGTGGGCTTTTGGTGCAAGATAATTTTTCAGCGGTTGGTCTGACAACATCTTTCGTACTCAGGTCAGTAAAATCCTCGATGTTTAACTTGCTTCACCAAACATCTCATCCACAGACTGATCGTGTGAGTGAAAGAGCGAGCCGTGGTTTAGTATCTGATGGTCATAGTCGGACACGACTGACTGTCATATATGTGACGGGGTGGTAAGGTGGTGTTGGAGAAGGTGAAGACAGGTAGAAGGTGTTAGCAGAAGAGAGCTGCAGCCAGGCAAGGTAGACTCGGGAAGGCAGTGCGCTGGTTTTCTTCTTTTATTCTTTCATTCTTCCAGGCCAGGAGAGTTCTCTCTTTGTCTGGCACTCGCTCACTCCTTATAGTCTGTTCCGCCGAACCGCAAAGCCAGCGCCGCGAAGCAACTCACGAAACCGGCCCTCCGCGAGCCTTGAGGGGCCAAGCTTGTGTTTGTTTGACCAATTTTAGCGGCTTCTGACTTTCGGCTCAGGGAACTAACATAGACATATTATATATCACACAAAACTACAAGAGACGAGCATTTTCTTAAGCTAAACCATTTTCTACAAAATTAATGTAGTTAAAAACTTTAAACAAAAAGAGTCACTGAATGAACGAGCTTTTAACGAGTTCATGTATCATTTTTGTACATTACAACAATTAATACGTCGCAATATGTAATATAATTGCAACAATTAAGTAACTGAACATCCTGAATTTCCAACTATATAAAAATCATCTATAAAATCTGCTTCTAGAGAAAAATTTTTTATGTAAAAATTCAAGAGAAAACTCAGCGGATAGCTCCCGTGTCGGCACCGCTTGGCGGTGCTTTTGGCACTTGTGATCGACAATGAAATACTTCGTTTAAACCAACTACAACACAATTATACATGCACGATACTAATCAGATTGATAACAGAAATGCAAACATCTGCAAGACACGCTATAAAAATGTCTAGGTATTGTAAAAACATATTTTGCTCAAATCGGCACTGACGAATTCCAATGGCTTGAAGAAGAGATAGTTTTGTGGCGCCGAAATGCCGTGAGACATTTCGTACCATCGCATGCCTATAACTTAGGTGTACACGGAAAGCAGTACGCGAGAAGAAGCTTAATCATTTACGTTTTAATGCACAATCTAAATTCCACGGCAACTATACCGAGTTACAGAAAACGAAGGTATTTTGTATGTTTCAACTGAGTGGATTTCGAAGATCGCGCCAAAACTCATTCACATAAATATTAGTTTAAAAATGTTATAGGCTTTCTGGTCAAATGATGTCATTATATTTGAGAAGTATGATCGTTCTGAAGTCCCATAACATAAAACTATAATCTCATCTATAAGGAAGTGTTTATAATTTCACAAATTGATGAAAATCATCACACGGTTCCCTGTAAAGGGAGATAACTTGTGACCGATTTACAACTTCCTTAGTAACCTTCGGCGAGTCGCAAACGTCGTCTGCTAAGCTGGCCCAACAAAGATCGTAGCCAACCCGGCTACATCTATAAAAGGGCTAATAACATACATCGATCCAAATAGTATTTTCTGCCTTCGATCTGATTTTAGTATTAGTGTGTGTCACAGTGTGACTGAGAGAGATAGATAGGCACTGGCAGGTAGACTGACAGACAGACCTGTGTGTGTGTGTGTTTGTGTGTGTGTGTGTGTGTGTGTGTGTGTGTGGCTGTGTCTGTGCCTGTGTCTGTGTCTGTGTGCGTGTCTGTGCCAGTGTGTGTCTGTGTGTGTGTGTGTGTGTCTGTGTCTGTGTGTGAGTGAACTCAGAACTCAGAAGGTTTAAAGGAACATCGGCCTTTGGCCACAATACATACTATGACTGGTGGAAAGGGTAATGGGGGTGGGGGTGATATAGATAATTACAAATATACATACATTTGCTTCATGAAAAAAGAAACGTCATATTCCTCCACGTGTAAGTGGACTCAAAAGTTACATCTGGAAATTATTTGAAACATAATGACATTATTTTATCTAAAAGGTAGTCTTCTGCCTTCTGTTGATTGCATGAAATACCTGGATACGGTATACATGTGCTGCTTTGAGTAGTGAATGAATTGATACTGTAGTCGATTCTTTAAGAAACTTAACTCTGATATCATTATAAAACATGCAATGGAACAGAAAGTGATGCTCATTCTCAACTTCGTTACAACAAAAAGGACAATGCCTATCTTGGGCAGATTTGCTATATCGATGAACGTTATTGTTCAGGGGGAGTACATTCAATCTTAATTGAGTAATGGCAACTCGAAAGCAATACGTATCCATGTCATCCACATATTTTTCTTTTTCGAAAACAGTCTTAGATGTTCTATAAATCGCATACATATCACTATCCCTAATAGTTCCCATTCTTGTATAAACCAGTCAACAAGTCTTTGTTTAAACACAGTCAAGAATCCCTTTACATCCCCTACTCCTTGTTGTAGTCAAACCACATTAAAAACCAGTCTGACACAAAATTTCTCTCAATTTTGTTACCCAGCAGTTTTAACCCGATTTGTCTGACTCAAGTAGCATAATATAAACTTTGTGAGGTAGCCTTTCTGTATCCATCTGCAACAGTTTAAACCAGTAACGTAGGCAAGCTATGTAGGAATTAATATACAATGGATATCTCCCTAATTCTTCATAAACCATCTTATTTGGAGTCCTAGCTGGAACACCTAAGTACCATTTACATGTCATTAAGTGCACTTTCTCTGTATGTTCAAGTCTCAGGCTGTTTAACCCCCACACCTCAGATGCATATAACAACACTGGCTGTATCTTAACATCCAAAATCTTAAGAAGATATCCCTTGACACTTCCTTATATTTTTGAAACACTGTGTTCAGCTGTATGACAGCTTTCTTCCCTTTAGCTGCTAAATGAGTTGTGCCTTTCTTAACACTAATCATGGATGTGAAAATTAAATCCTAGATAACAATAATTGTTCACCACCTCTAGTCTTATTTCGTCATAGAACCATTTTTCATGTTTTCCTAAAAATCCCCCATTTCTAAATACCATTACTTTAGTCTTGTCGATATTCACACTTAACTTCGTTTTGTTACAACATGCTTGTAGGAGGTTAAGCTGGTTCTATAGTCCCCTTGGAGTAGTTGACAGCAATGCTACATCATCTGCAAACAATAGAATGAATAGTTCCACAATATCTGGAAATAACTGGATACCATTTTCTTCTATGTTGTTTGCTTACTGATTTACAAATCATGAAAATAAAGTAGGACTAAGTACGCAACCCTGCCTTACTCCAGTAGGACAATCAAGCATTTCTGACAATTCAAACCCTAAACGCACTCATGACAATAATGATTCATACATTGCTCTCAGAGACGCAAAAAACCTTCCTCTGACTCCATTGTTTCTGATACATTCGAAAAGTTTCTCATGCCGAACAGAATCAAAAACCTTTTTGAAATCTACAAAAGCAACATACAGTTTTCTACCTTTTTTACTAACGCATTTCTGGACAATGGCATACAAGTAGAGTGTCTCCTACGAAAACCTGCTTGACTTTCTGAAATCAAATGATTATTTTCTAGCCATGTATACAGTCTTGAATTCAATACAGTTGTATAGCACTTAGATACGACGCTTAATAAAGATACTCCTCTATAGTTATCTACTTTATCACGGTCACCTTTTTTGTATATTCGTATGATGATAGCTTTTGACCATTCATGAGGGTAAACGCCTTGTTCAAATATAGCATTGAATAGTTTTGTAAGAAATAGGCAAACATCTTTACCACCAGCTTTTAACATTTCAGCAGATATGTCATCTATCCCACTTGCTTTACCGTTCTTAAGTTTGGATATAGCTTGATTAACTTCTTCTTCTGAGATAGTCTTATTCAAAATATGACATGTTTCTTCAGATATATCAACATCAATGTCACTTTGCTCATTACATTCTTTGTCGCTGTTGTCCTGTCAGGTCATGGGCATAGCCCTTGCTACTGGTACCATGTAACCCAGTACTATCTGCCGCATGTGAAGTCTCCCCAACGACGGACCAGGCGGAGGAGGAAACCTTTCCCAACGGCTGTGAAGGCGGAAGAAGATGACCAAAGGGCAGGGGGAGCTCTTATCCTTGGCTGGAAGTCCTCCTAGGAGACGGAATTCCGAAGAAAAAACCTGCACCTGCCAAGGCCGTCCTACACGTGGCAGTATCTGCACCTGTGGGACTGTGACCGTCGGTAGGCGAGAGAGTGGGGAAGGGACTGCACAACTCCTCTTCACTAAAAAAAAAAACAAGCTGGTCAGGCAACCAGGCTAATGTCGGAACGACGAGCTAGCCCTTCAACACCCAGCTTTCCCAAGCCCTGCGACGACGGAGAAGTGGTAACGGGGACAGGCAGAGGATGCTGCTGGCAGTTCCTAGTCACGACTCTGCACGCAGGCGGCTGTGGGGTGATGGTCGTCCGCCGTAGACTGGGGCAGATGCGGCGCCCGTATCCTCCCACAGTGTCAGAGCAGCTGCCCTTTTTAGGGACAGCACTGCTCTCCCCACATGGGGAAGAGGAGATAAAAGGATCCCAAAACAAAGGCTGCCTCACCTAGTACCTAGTAGGAAACCGCACCTACTTGGACATCCAACACTAGTGGTCGAAAACAACAGAAGAAAAGAACCAGGAGTCATGCCCTGACTCTGGGTGCCTGGAATGTTCGCACCCTTTTAGACAGAGACGACAAACCAGAAAGGCGCACAGCGCTCATTGCTAGAATGCTTGATCGCTACCAGGTGGACATAGCAGCCCTGTGCGAAACCAGGTTTGCCGGTGAAATCCAGCTGGAGGAAGTTGGAGGGGGCTACATGGCACATGCTGGACTATGTGATTGTCTGGCAGAGGGACAGAGATTATGTTTCCAATACACGCTGCATGAGAGGAGCAGTCTGTTGGTCGGACCATCGCCTGGTGCGCAGCAAGATGAACATCAGACTTGCACGCAAGCTCCAACCAGCCAGGCAGAAACCCCCTAGGAAGCTGAACATCCACCGCCTCCCTATCACCAAGGACGTGCTGCAGCAGCAAATCCAAGCAGCTCTCCAAGAAATTCCTGCATCGACTGATGTAGAAGAGGTATGGAGCACCTTTAGAGATGCTGTGTACACAGCAGCAGCTGACACACTTGGCTTTGTACAGAGTAGCCACAAAGACTGGTTTGACGAAAACAACTCTGGAATCTCCAAGCTCCTGAACACACTGCATATACAGCATCAGTATCACATTTCCAATAAAGACTGCCAGAGGAAGAAGGACCAGTTCTTGCAAACCAGAACACCTGGTGGGAGAGAAAGTTCGAAGAGCTTCAGTCCGCTGCTGAGGAGCGGAGCGTTTTTGGTGGAGACAGAGTCTAAAAGGCAGACACAGTTTCTGCTCAAGGCGACCACTTTTGTGGATAGGGCGGTGAGGGTTTCCCCTCACAAAGGTCTCAACTGCTCAAAGGGGGTCATCAGATGCCCGGAGTTGAGAGGAGTGTCTGAAGCTGAGATCAAGAGCGAGCTGTCCTCTCCGGGAGTGACTGACGTGTACAGGGTGACAGTGAAGAAGGGGTCGGACAGAGTCCCGACCAACACATTTTTCCTCACCTTCTGCTGCCCGAATGTCCCCAGGGACATTCGAGTCGGATACCTGATGGTGAGTGTAGGCCTGTACGTGCCGTCCCCTCTAAGATGTTTCAAATGCCAGAAATTTGGACACGTGCGGGACCGATGCAAGGAGGAAGAGGCGTGTGGCACCTGTTCAGAGGTGGCGCACCATGGCGATTGCGTCAGTCCAGCCCGTTGTGCGAACTGCGGAGGCGGCCACCCGTCCTCATCGAAAGACTGCCCCGCCCGGAGAAAGGAAAAGGAAATCCAGAAGGTGAAGACAGAAAAGAAGATATCGTTCTTTGAGGCAATGAAACAGGTGGAGGCTGCCTACCTTGTTAGAACCGTTGGCCTTGGGTGGAGGCGCCGTGTCCACCCCTTCCCATCCTGTGCGGCAGTCCTCAGGGGCTGCTGGGCGGGAGCGGAAAGCCTCGGGCGGAGGCACGTTGTCCGCCTCCCGGCCCCCCCTACCCCCCGGTCCTCCTCGCCCCGCCTCTCGTCTGCCTGGCCCTCGGGCTGGCAGAAGTGGCCAGAAACCCCCCGTACCTCCAAAACTCAAGGAGGGGAGGGTTGCGGCCTCGGCGGGATCGGGAAGAGCCGAGGTGGTGGATATTCCGACTTGGTCGGAACCAGAAAAATTAAATTCTAAAAATAAGTACTCAATCTTGGCCGACCTTGAGCCACCACAAGCAGAGGAGCAGGGGGTAGCGATGGAATAGGCTGCTGCTTTATTTTTTTTAACCTTTTTAATGGCAGTAATCCACTGGAACATCCGGGGTTCTACACCAATTTCCTGGAACTTCAGCTGCTTTGTCGTGCTTTGAAACCTTCAGTGCTGGCGCTGCAGGAGACTCTGCAAAGAGATGGCAAGGTTTTATCTCTCTCTGGTTTTAACTCCGTTTTTAAACCCGATCAACTGAAGCAAGAGGGATTGATGGGAGGTGTCGCTCTTTTTATACGCAAGTCCCTTTTATACAGTACAGTTCCTTTAAGCACCCCTTTACAGGCGGTGGCAGTCAGAGTCACACTTGAGAAAACCATCACTGTCTGCTCTCTCTACCTTCCTCCTGCCATCCGTGTTCTGAGGCAGGACCTCATGAACCTGGTCGACCAGCTCCCACGACCGTTTTTACTGTTGGGCGACTTCAATGGACACTCCCCGCTCTGGGGAAGTGAGATGACATCAGCCCGAGGTCTTCTCTTGGAAAACCTTCTTTCCGATATGGACTTGTGCTGTCTTAACGACAAGTCTCCTACTTACCTTCATCTGTCCTCTCGAAAGCTCTCGTGTTTAGATCTGTCGGTCTGCGATCCATCGTTGGTCCTGGACTACGAGTGGAAAGTGCACGACGATCTGCACGGGAGTGACCACTTTCCTGTCGTCCACCACCCCACATAATTATGGAGAAGGTGACTCTCTGCCTGACCGCGTGAACTATGACAAAGCAGACTGGGGAATTTTTACCATGAAGATAAGAGCGGAGCTGCAGGAAGAAACAGTATTGAAAAGCAAGGACCCAGCTGACACTCTGACTCAGATCGTTTTAGATTGCGCCAAAGCAGCAGTCCCATCATCTACCTCCAAGCCTCAGGTGCCAAGAACGCCCAGGTTCAACGCAGAATGTCGGGAGGCCTGTATCTCGGAAGAGAGCGCAGCGACGCGTCTTTCGGAAACCGGAGACCGATAGCGTTCGAACCCATCAACAGCTGAGGGCGAAAGCCAGGTAAGTTTTTAAAAAGAACCAGAGAAAGTCATGGAGAGATTTTTGCTCTTCCTTAACCTCCAACACACCCAAGAAGAAAGTGTGGAGGGTTTTAAAAAGAATTAAGGGCAAAAACGTATGCCCAACCTTTCATCATCTTAACCTTTCAGACGCTCTGGTCACAGAGAAGAAAGCAGTTGCCAATTTGCTTGCCTCCACAATTGAACAGAACTCGAGATCTGCTAACAAATCTGCTTGGTTTCTCAAAACCAAAAACCTGACAGAAAAAAACACCCTGTAACTTCTCTTCCGACAACACAGAGAATTACAACCTTCCTTTCACAATGAATGAACTTAAATCTGCCTTTAGACCTGTACGGATTCCTGTCCAGGAATGGACGAGGTCCATTATAAACTCTTAAAGCATCTTCCCGAAACCTGTCTGGACACCCTGCTCAAAGTTTATAACCACATCTGGATCACAGGCTTTTTTCCACCCTCCTGGCGGAAAGCCCTCATAATCCCGGTGCCGAAACCAGGAAAAGACCCCTCGAACCCCTCCAACTACCGCCCAATAGCACTGAGCAGCTGCATCTGCAAACTGATGGAGAAGATGGTCAACGGTAGACTGATGTGGAAACTAGAGACCGACGGCCTTCTGGCGAAAGAACAGTGCGGTTTCCGCAAGCATCGCTCTACCGTTGACCATCTGGTTCATCTGGAAACCACTGTAAGAAATGCCTTTTTAAACAAACAGCATGTGGTGGCCATATTTTTTGACTTGGAGAAAGCTTACGATACCACCTGGAAACTTGGAATCCTCTCGGACCTGCACAAGCTCGGCTTCCGAGGACACCTGCCCCATTTCATCCACAATTTTTTGCAAGACAGACAATTCCAGGTGAGGGTCGGCACCACCCTGTCCGACATTCACGAGCAGGAGCTGGGTGTCCCGCAAGGGAGCATTCTATCGCCGGCTCTCTTCAGCATCAAAATTAATGACATCGTTCAATCCGTTCAGAAGAGATCGGACAGCTCGCTGTTCGTGGACGATTTCGCCTTGTATGCAACTGGCAGCACGTATGCCAGCATCCAGCGACGGCTTCAGCTCTGCGTCAACAAAATCCAGTGTTGGGCAGAGGAGAATGGCTTCACATTTTCGTCCTCCAAAACTGAATGTATTCATTTTCATAACTTTTGCCAGTTCTATCCGGACCCTGAAATCGGTCTGGGAAAATCCACCATCCTGGCGGTCAAGGAAGCCAAATTTTTAGGGGTCGTCTTTGATCAGAAGCTGAACTTCCTCAGCCATATTAAACAGCTGAAAATATCTTGCCAAAAAGCCCTGAACATCATTCGAGTTGTGGCACACACAGACTGGGGTGCTGATAAGAGAACTCTCTTGCACCTCTACAGAGCCCTGGTCTGGTCCAAACTGGATTACGGAAGTGTAGTATACGGCTCAGCCAGACCGTCTTACCTGAAACTGTTGGACCCTATACACCATCAAGGGCTCCGTCTCAGCTTAGATGCTTTCCGCACCACCCCTGTGCACAGCCTGTACGCAGAGGCGGGGGAACCGCCTCTCTCCAACCGCAGACTGAAGCTGACCCTAAACTATTATTTGAAATTGTTTTCTGAACCTACAAACCCTGCTTATGATGCTGTATTCAACAACCCTTTCGATAAGAAATTTAAAGACAACCCAAACTGCATACCTCCTCTCAGACTCCGCATTCAGCTGCACTTAGAAAATGCTGATCTGGATGTCGGTGGCATCTCAGATTTCTCTAAGTTCCCTGACAGCCCTCTGTGGACCTTTAGAACACCTGAGGTCCGATTTGATCTGGCCTCATACCGTAAAGACACCACCAGTCCTCTGGCCTACAGAACTTACTTTTCGGAACTCTGCCACAAATTCCCCACTTTTCAAAGTATCTTCACTGACGGTTCCAAGTCAGAGGACGGAGTCGCTGCATCTGCGTTCTGTCCCGCCTTCCCTGACCGGCCCTCAACGGAACACATTCTGTCTGACAGCTCAGTGTACACTGCGGAACTGACCGCACTGGTTCTGGTGGTAAAAATGGTTCTCTCTTCGAAACAAAAGAGATTCATGATCTTTTCCGACTCCTTGTCAGCCCTGGA
>JAAQRG010200362.1:0-11980 GCA_011634625.1 Babylonia areolata | reverse complement strand
TGTGTGTGTGTGTGTGTGTGTGTGTGTACATACACACCTCGCGTATAAGAACTTTTTTCTCTCTAAGTTACCTCAAGGCACGGGGTATAATGGAGATCGTTTCACCTTTCAGGTCGAGCAGGGCGGACTGTCTGAACGACCAGCCGACAGGCGCCATAGCGTTGCCCACGGATCTGCCTGGGGTGGTGTATGACGGGGACGAGCAGTGTGAACTGTTCATGGGCCGGGGATCGACCCTCTGTCTGGGCACCAACATGGTGCACGGGGTGAGTTAACAGACCAGGTGGTTTGGTTTGATTTGAGTCGGTCTCTCTTTAACTTATTCTACGGTGTGACGCTGTTGGTGCGTTTTGGAAATGTTTTTTTATGCATATTCTGGATGTTTAATCGTTTTGTTGTAATCCTCCATACTCTTCTCCAATAGGTCTGAGAAGGCTGATTAAAACTTGAAACTTGTCCCGCTGACGGGAGCGAAAGGGGCCCGGTGGTTAATTTTGTATTTTGTATTTGTATTTCTTTTTATCACAACAGATTTCTCTGTGTGAAATTCGGGCTGCTCTCCCCAGGGAAAGCGCGTCACTACACTACAGCGCCACCCATTTTTTTGTATTTTTTCCTGCGTGCAGTTTAATTTTTTTCCTATCGCAGTGCATTTTTCTACAGAATTTTGCCAGGAACAACCCTTTTGTTGCCGTGGGTTCTTTTACGCGCGCTAAGTGCATGCTGCACACGGGACCTCGGTTTATTGTCTCATCCGAATGACTAGCGTCCAGACCACAACTCAAGGTGGAGGGGGAGAAATATCGGCGGCTGAGCCGTGATTCGAACCAGCGCGCTCAATTCTCTCGCTTCCAAGGCGGACGCGTTACCTCTAGGCCATCACTCCACTGCCAATTAACCCCTTGATTGCTGAGTGTGCGTGTTGTCAGAGAAGGGCTTTTACCTAAGACAGGCGTATGAAAAGTCCTGTGATTCCTCCCAGAAGGACGTCCAAATAGATCATGGTGACTGTGACAGCCTGACCTGTCACTGATAGCTCATTTTTCTCATCGGGTGTCCGCCGCTGAAATGACAAATGCATTTATGTATCTATTATTTTTATTTATTTATTTTATCTATTATTATATATTTTTAAAATTATTTTACTTGTTCATATGTCACTCAACACTAAGTCTCTTCCACCCCCTTCCCTCACTCCTGCCCTCTCACGCCCTGCCCACCTTCCCTCCCCCCTTCCCTTTCAGAACCCTTTCTTTCCCTCAAACATTCACACTGACAGTTCTACTCACCCTTTGTTTTTTTGTGCCCTTTCCTGTGACTTCTCATCCCTTTCCTTTCCTGAACTTTACTCTCTCTCTCCCTCTGTCTGTGCCCTTTCCTGTGACTTCTCATCACTTTCCTTTCCTGAACTTTACTCTCTCTCCCTCTCTGTCTGTGCCCTTTCCTGTGACTTCTCATCCCTTTCCTTTCCTGAACTTTACTCTCTCTCCCTCTCTGTCTGTGCCCTTTCCTGTGACTTCTCATCCCTTTCCTTTCCTGAACTTTACTCTCTCTCCCTCTCTGTCTGTGCCCTTTCCTGTGACTTCTCATCACTTTCCTTTCCTGAACTTTACTCTCTCTCCCTCTCTGTCTGTGCCCTTTCCTGTGACTTCTCATCACTTTCCTTTCCTGAACTTTACTCTCTCTCCCTCTCTGTCTGTGCCCTTTCCTGTGACTTCTCATCACTTTCCTTTCCTGACCTTTACTCTCTCTCCCTCTCTGTCTGTATTTTTCTGTCTGTCACTCACTCATTTCATTTCCCTGAAGAAGAGCTTGTGGCTCGATACGTCGCCTCTTTTATCATCCCCTTAAAACCCTCTCCATACGAACGGCGAAAGAGACGACGTTAACAGCGTTTCACCCCAATTGCCATCAAAATATTACAAGCGGAAGACTCTTATAAGAGGTGAATGTTGACAAAGAATACCACAAATCTGACGACGGAAGCTAAAGGTTAGGTCATTCAGACACCCACTGGACATCCGAGGGGTCTGTGAAGAGAAGAGAGGACTGGCCGTACTGAGTGAGTTAAGTCGACTTTTACCAAGATTCTTTTAGTCTACCCTCCCACTGACAAATGCAAAGTCCTGACGCGCGCTGTGTTTGCTTGCCGCCACCACCACCACCCCCGTCCTCCCCCCTCCCCCCCATATCCATTCATCCCCCACCTCTCCTACCTTTTTTAAACGATGACATTCAAAGGTGAAAATTAAAGTATTGACGAAATGTCTGTTGCCATGATGTGTGATGGAACATTGAGCGGAAAATTCCTCTCCGGATCTCTCTCTCTCTCTCTCTCTCTCTCTCTCTCTCTCTCTCATATCATTATCATATATATATAATTTTTTATGTACTTTCTGATAACGGTGGTTGTGATGTTATAATTTGTTTTTGGTGATAACCAGAGCATACGTGTGTGTGTGTGTGTGTGTGTGTGTGTGTGTGTGTGCGTGTGTGTGAACGTATATGTATGCATGCGTGCGTATTCGCATAATGCATTTGCATTCGTGTATGTGCGTGGAGGTGGGAGGCGGGGGGGGGGGAAGGGGGGGTATGTATGTGTGCACGCATGTTTGTGTCGTATTTATTCTCACGTGTGTGTGTGTGTGTGTGTGTGTGTCTGTGTGTGTGTGTGTGTGTGTGTGTGTGTGTGTGTGTGTGTGTGTGCGCATTCAGGACGAGTGCAGCCACCTGGTGTGTTTTGACCCTAACCGCCCAGGGACATGCACCGCTGATTCAGAGCCCCGCATGGACGGCACCATGTGCGGAAACAGGAAGGTAATATATAAACGTCAAGTCAAAGATTTCGTGATGGTCTTAAATTGAATAAGCAACGCCTCCGAAAACGGGAGTATGGCTGCCTACATGGCGGGATAAAAACGGTCATACACGTAAAAGCCCACTCGTGTACATACGAGTGAACGTGGGAGTTGCAGCCCACGAACAAAGAATAAGGAACAATTGCGGGTTTTTTTTTTTTGGTTTTTTTTATCGCAACAGATTTCTCTGTATGAAATTCGGGCTGCTCTCCCCAGGGAGAGCGCGTCGCTACACTACAGCACCACCCATAGTTTTGTATTTTTTATTGCGTGCATTTTTCTTTTTCTTATCGAAGTGGATTTTTCCATATAATTTTGCCAGGAACAACCCTTTTGATGCCGTGGGTTCTTTTACATGCGCTAAGTGCATGCTGCATACGGGACCTCGATTATCTCGGCCAGAAGCTGATCATTTAGAGTTTTGCCCTAAATTGCATTTTCACACTTAGCCAATAGGGTTTGAGGACAGTCGGCATTTTGGGATGGCCCCCAGAGGGCCAGCTAGCGCCCTCCCCCCCCCCTCAACCCCTCCTCTCCCTTCCCACCAACCACTCTCCCCGCCCCAAGGCTGCAACACTAAGAGCCAATGCAATTACTGTATCCTATTTAGAGAGTCTCTCAGTCCTTCGCAAAAAGACGAAGCTGTAAATGAATTTCCTCCATTGCAGTGGAGAAACCAGTGATCATACAGCTTCCACTTTGCTGTTGTTGGCCAAACTGTAAGCTTATGTTAAATCTCTGAGCCGAACGTAAGCAATTTTCCAATTCAGAATCAAGAGATCGAACTTGTATATTTTGATGGTTTCTTCACACCATCTTGCTCGGCACAACTGGTAGAATACTGCCGTTCCATGAGCTTCTTGTGTCACCGAACCAGATACTGCCGTTCCATGAGCTTCTTGTGTCACCGAACCAAATACTGCCGTTCCATGAGCTTCTTGTGTCACCGAACCAAATACTGCCGTTCCATGAGCTTCTTGTGTCACCGAACCAAATACTGCCGTTCCATGAGCATCTTGTCACCGAACCACAACGCTGACTGGGACAGGGACTGTTGATGCTGTGCACAGAAAACAGATTTCTGGGATTGGGATTTCTGTTGTATTGTATGGTATTGTACTGTGTTGTATTGTATGGTATTGTACTGTTGTATGGTATTGTACTGTGTTGTGTTGTATGGTATTGTACTGTTGTATTGTATGGTATTGTACTGTGTTGTATGGTATTGTACTTTGTTGTATTGTATGGTATTGTACTGTGTTGTATGGTATTGTACTGTGTTGTATGGTATTGTACTGTGTTGTGTTGTATGGTATTGTACTATGTTGCATTGTATGGTATTGTACTGTGTTGTATGGTATTGTACTGTGTTGCATTGTATGGTATTGTACTGTGTTGTGTTGTATGGTATTGTACTGTTGTATTGTATGGTATTGTACTGTGTTGTAAGGTATTGTACTGTGTTGTGTTGTATGGTATTGTACTGTGTTGTGTTGTATGGTATTGTACTGTGTTGTGTTGTATGGTATTGTACTGTTGAATTGCATGGTATTGTACTCTGTTGTATTGTATGGTATTGTACTCTGTTGTATTGTATGGTATTGTACTCTGTTGTATTGTATTGTACTGTGTTGTATTGTATGGTATTGTACTCTGTTGTATTGTATTGTACTGTGTTGTATTGTATGGTATTGTGCTGTGTTGTTGTATGGTATTGTGTTGTGTTGTATTGTTGCATTGTATGGTATTGTACTGTGTTGTGTTGTATGGTATTGTACTGTGTTGTATGGTGTGGTATTGTACTGTGTTGTATTGTACTGTTGTGTTGTGTTGTATGGTATTGTGTTGTATGGTATTGTACTGTGCTGTATAGTATTGTACTGTTGTATTGTATGGTATTGTGCTGTGTTGTGTTGTATTGTTGCATTGTTTGGTATTGTACTGTTGTATGGTATTGTACCGTTGTATGGTATTGTACCGTGTGTTGTATGGTATTGTACTGTATTGTGTTGTATGGTATTATTTTGCATGGTATTGTGTTGTGTTGGATGGTATTGTACTGTGTTGTGTTGTATGGTATTGTACTGTGTTGTGTTGTATGGTATTGTAGTGTGTTGTATGGTATCGTAGTGTGTTGTATGGTATTGTACTGTTGTATGGTATTGTAGTGTGTTGTGTTGTATGGTATTGTAGTGTGTGTTGTATTGTACTGTTGTGTTGCACATGCACTGACGGTGCAGTACGCCTCGGCACTGCACTGTACCACAATGTGTTGTGTTGTGGCATTGTGCATCTGTGCTTCGCAGCACTGCATGGCACCACATTACGTTTCATTATTGTAGATCGAAAAGCCCCCCCCTGGGCCCCGCCACAACACCTCCCCTCTCTCTCTCTCTCAAAAAAACAACTAACAAACAAAAAAACCCGTAAAAAACCATTTGACCTTTTGTTTGTCAGTACTGCATGAACGGACAGTGTGTGGACATTGGACCGAATGGACCAGCTCCAGTCAACGGTGGATGGTCCAATTTTGACACCCAGTGGTCTGACTGTTCTCGTTCCTGCGGAGGTGGAGTGCGCGTGCGCAGGCGGAAGTGCGACAATCCCAAGTAAGCCGGATGATTTTTTTTTTTTTGTGTGTGTGTGTGTGTGTGTGTGTGTGTGTGTGTGTATGAATATGGAAACACGTATGTTTACATTATGTTCACTACGTCGATGATTTGATTTTCAACAAAATGTTTTTAAAAAAAATCCTGAAATAACGAAATAAGGGCTGTGTATGATCTACCACTGGCCTTTTATTTGAATAGACACATGGTTTGTTTCAGACATGTGAATCATGCACAGCTTGAAGAATGCGTTTGAAAAAAGGGATGTTTCAGCCAAACATTCACAAATTAGTGGTTCTATTTCTATGTCTGTCTGTGTCTATCTTGGTTCTATATCAGCGCTATATTATAAATGTATTCACAGATCTGCCCATTCTATCTCTGTGACTGCCTTCACCTCTACACTCCATCTCGTTCCCGACGATCGGCTTCGGATCCACTGTGTTTACGCATACCCAGATTCAAACACTGTTCTGTTGGCCGCCTTTCTTTCGGTCTCTGGACCTTGCAATTGGAATGAACTTCCTCTTTAGCTTCGTCAGGTCTCCGCACTCAGCTGTTTCCAAGTTTGTCCTTAAAACCCACCTCTTCCCAAGATAGCCTCCCTTCCCTGCCTCTTCCTTGTCTTCAGTTTCTCCAGCTTTGAGTTATGCATGCGTGTGAATGACTGGTGTGAAAGCGCTTTGATTTGTTTCAGCACAAGATTCAGTGCTATGTAAATTATATCATCATTGTATTAATAATAATAATAATAATAATATTCCGTAGTCTCGTAGACCGTGGGGGGCACCTTTTGACAACCTCCATCCCTCGCGATGGTTCGTACACGATAAAAGATCTTCCGTGGCTTTTCTTTGAACACACACACACACAGACACACACAGACACACACACACAGACACACACACACAGACACACACACACAGACACACACACAGACACACACACAGACACACACACAGACACACACACACACACACACACACACACACACACACAAAGGAATTGGCACGCGCAAGAAAACACTTGACCGAAGTCTGATATCCATTCACACCCAGGCAAAAAGAGGAAAACAAGTTTAAAGTGCCTTTCCCAAGGACATAGCACCGTGCTGAAACACGGGCTTCGAACTCTGATCACTGGTGAACCCTGGATCAGAAGTCCCAAGACCTGTCCGATTCTGTCACGTTGTCCAGTTGAACACGAGTGCGTTGCTCCTCCAAGTTTGGTGGGCTGCAACTCCCACGTTCACCCGTATGTACACGAGTGGGCTTTTTTTTTTTTACGTGTATGACCGTTTCTACCCCTGCCATGTAGGCAGCCACACTCCGTTTTCGGGGGTGTGCATGCTGGGTATGTTTGTGTTTCCATAACACACCGAACGCTGACATGGATTACAGGATAACGTGCATAGTTGATCTTCTGCTTGCTTATTCACACGAAGGGGGTTCAGGCACAAGCAGGTCTGCACATATGTTGACCTGGGAGATGGGAAAAAAATCTCCACCCTTTACCCACCAGGCGCTGTTACCGAGATTCGAACCCGGAACCCTCGGGTTGAAAGTCCAACGCTATGACCACTCGGGTTTTGCACTTGTCGTAACTCATTCAAATTTACCACTGTTTTGGTGGTGGTGTTTTTTTTCAGACCACGACTGGGTGGGCGTAATTGTGAAGGTACCGACATCATTGCTGAGATGTGTAACATGAAGGTAATGGTGGGTGGGGGAGGGGGGTGGGGTGTGCGTGCGTGTGTGAGTGTGTGCGCATCTGTGGGTCTGAGTGTATTTGTATTTGTATTTGTATTCCTTTTTATCACAACAGATTTCTCTGTGTGAAATTCGGGCTGCTCTCCCCAGGGAGAGCGCGTCGCTACACTACAGCGCCACCCATTTTTTTTGTATTTTTTCCTGCGTGCAGTTTTATTTGTTTTTCCTATCGAAGTGGATTTTTCTACAGAATTGTGCCAGGAACAACCCGTTTGTTGCCGTGGGTTCTTTTACGTGCGCTAAGTGCATGCTGCACACGGGACCTCGGTTTTATCGTCTCATCCCAATGACTAGCGTCCAGACCACCACTCAAGGTCTAGTGGAGGGGGAGAAAATATCGGCGGCTGAGCCGTGATTCGAACCAGCGCGCTCAGATTCTCTCGCTTCCTAGGCGGACGCGTTACCTGTAGGCCATCACTCCACCTAGGCGTTGTCTATGATTGATGTGTGTGGGCCAAAATTGCATTTCTTTCTGAAGAAGGTAGTTTTACACACACACACACACACACGCACACACACACACGCACGCACGCACACACACGCACGTAGGCATCCCTGTCAACACACACGCACGCATTGAGAGTAGAAGATAGGACAGGTGTTGTGTGTGTGTGTGTGTGTGTGTGTGTGTGTGTGTGTTGTTGGAGGGGTGCGTACGTGTGTGCGTGTGTGTGTGTGTGTTGGAGGGGTGCGTACGCGCGCGTGTGTGTGTGTGTGTGTGTGTGTGCGTGTGTGTGCGTGTATGTGTGTGTTGTCTTCAGTTTAACGTCTTTCCACTTGAAGTGGTATTAGACGAGGGAAAACAACAACAACAACAACAGCAGCAAAAAACAGAAAAAAAACAAAACAAAACACCGTGGGGGTAGGGGTTGTGGGAGGGGGTGGGGGTAAAAGTGTGTGTATGTGTGGAGGGTGAATAGGGAGAGACAACACTAGGGAAAATGGAAATGTGTGTGTGTGTGTGTGTGTGTGTGTGTGTTGGAGGGGTGCGTACGCGCGTGTATGTGTGTGTATGTATATGTGTATGTGTGTGTGTGCGCGCACGCTGGCACGCGTGCACAGTGTGAAGGTGCGTGCTGTTTTGTTTTTGAGACATGCCGACAATGCCAGTGACAGACGCTGAAGCCAACACGCGCTGTGCCATGTGTGTGAGAGAGAGAGAGACAACACTCACATTCCAAGCTGTCTGGTCGCTCAGACAATCGTCCTCACATCTCTGCACCTCTTCTTTTATTCTCCTTCTTCTTCTCTAAAACAGCGTGCTTTGGACTCCGTCTTCTATCCGAGGGACCTGGGTTCGAATCTGTGGTTCGTCCGTCGGGATCGACGAGGACCATCTAGTCATCCTTGGGGTGGGTGGGTTGGGCTCTGTGGGTGCGCAGATGACTGGTCAGGCCAATCCGCGCCCCGGGAAGGTTCTGACGCAGTGTGGACAGGGGATGGTGGTGGTTGTCGGGGACTTGCTGGATTCGAATCTAAGATACTCGTCGCGGCACCTTAGAGGCTTACAGTGTGGATGTGTTGTTGTTTTTCTCCCCAAGTCAGCAGATGTTTGCATACCTGTCAGGCTTTATGCCTGAACCCCTTCGTGTGGATACGCATTGAGAAGATCAAGATATGCACCTTAAAGATCTTCGTAACTCTGGTCAGCGTTCCGTGGGTTATGGAAACAACAACGTGCCCAGCACTGATTTACACTCGGAAAACGGAGTATGGTTGCCTACATGACGGGCACGTGGGAAATGGAGGCCGCGAACGCAGGAGATAAAGAGCAAGAAGAACAAGAGCAATAACTGTTGTTCCTTAAAGAGAAATAAAATACTTTGCTGTTCTAGAGAAATAAAGCACTTTGCTGTTATGGAGAAATGAAGCACTTTGCTCTTCTAGAGAAATAAAGCACTTTGCTGTTCTTGAAAGAGAAATAAAGCACTTTGCTGTTCTAGAGAAATAAAGCACTTTGCTGTTATGGAGAAATGAAGCACTTTGCTCTTCTAGAGAAATAAAGCACTTTGCTGTTCTTGAAAGAGAAATAAAGCACTTTGCTGTTCTAGAGAAATAAAGCACTTTGCTGTTATGGAGAAATGAAGCACTTTGCTCTTCTAGAGAAATAAAGCACTTTGCTGTTCTTGAAAGAGAAATAAAGCACTTTGCTGTTCTAGAGAAATAAAGCACTTTGCTGTTATGGAGAAATGAAGCACTTTGCTCTTCTAGAGAAATAAAGCACTTTGCTGTTCTTGAAAGAGAAATAAAGCACTTTGCTGTTCTAGAGAAATAAAGCACTTTGCTGTTATGGAGAAATGAAGCACTTTGCTCTTCTAGAGAAATAAAGCACTTTGCTGTTCTTGAAAGAGAAATAAAGCACTTTGCTGTTCTAGAGAAATAAAGCACTTTGCTGTTATGGAGAAATGAAGCACTTTGCTCTTCTAGAGAAATAAAGCACTTTGCTGTTCTTGAAAGAGAAATAAAGCACTTTGCTGTTCTTGAAAGAGAAATAAAGCACTTTGCTCTTCTAGAGAAATGAAGCACTTTGCTGTTATGGAGAAATGAAGCACTTTGCTGTTCTTGAAAGAGAAATAAAGCACTTTGCTCTTCTAGAGAAATGAAGCACTTTGCTGTTATGGAGAAATGAAGCACTTTGCTGTTCTTGAAAGAGAAATAAAGCACTTTGCTCTTCTAGAGAAATGAAGCACTTTGCTGTTATGGAGAAATGAAGCACTTTGCTGTTCTTGAAAGAGAAATAAAGCACTTTGCTGTTCTAGAGAAATGAAGCACTTTGCTGTTCTTGAGAAATAAAGCACTTTGCTGTTCTTGAAAGAGAAATAAAGCACTTTGCTGTTCTAGAGAAATGAAGCACTTTGCTGTTCTTGAAAGAGAAATGAAGCACTTTGCTGTTCTTGAAAGAGAAATGAAGCACTTTGCTGTTCTTGAAAGAGAAATGAAGCACTTTGCTGTTCTAGAGAAATAAAGCACTTTGCTGTTCTTGAAAGAGAAATAAAGCACTTTGCTGTTCTTGAAAGAGAAATGAAGCACTTTGCTCTTCTAGAGAAATAAAGCACTTTGCTGTTCTTGAAAGAGAAATGAAGCACTTTGCTGTTCTTGAAAGAGAAATAAAGCACTTTGCTGTTCTTGAAAGAGAAATGAAGCACTTTGCTGTTCTTGAAAGAGAAATAAAGCACTTTGCTGTTCTTGAAAGAGAAATGAAGCATTTTGCTGTTCTAGAGAAATAAAGCACTTTGCTGTTCTAGAGAAATAAAGCACTTTGCTGTTCTTGAAAGAGAAATGAAGCACTTTGCTGTCCTAGAGAAATAAAGCACTTTGCTGTTCTTGAAAGAGAAATGAAGCACTTTGCTGTTCTTGAAAGAGAAATAAAGCACTTTGCTCTTCTAGAGAAATAAAGCACTTTGCTGTTCTAGAGAAATAAAGCACTTTGCTATTCTTGAAAGAGAAATAAAGCACTTTGCTGTTCTAGAGAAATAAAGCACTTTGCTGTTCTTGAAAGAGACATAAAGCACTTTGCTGTTCTAGAGAAATAAAGCACTTTGCTGTTCTAGAGAAATAAAGCACTTTGCTGTTCTAGAGAAATAAAGCACTTTGCTGTTCTTGAAAGAGAAATAAAATACTTTGCTGTTCTAGAGAAATAAAGCACTTTGCTGTTCTTGAAAGAGAAATAAAATACTTTGCTGTTCTAGAGAAATAAAGCACTTTGCTGTTCTAGAGAAATAAAGCACTTTGCTGTTCTTGAAAGAGAAATAAAGCACTTTGCTGTTCTTGAAAGAGAAATAAAGAACTTTGCTGTTCTTGAAAGAGAAATAAAGCACTTTGCTGTTCTAGAGAAATGAAGCACTTTGCTGTTCTTGAAAGAGAAATGAAGCACTTTGCTGTTCTAGAGAAATGAAGCACTTTGCTGTTCTTGAAAGAGAAATAAAGCACTTTGCTGTTCTAGAGAAATGAAGCACTTTGCTGTTCTAGAGAAATGAAGCACTTTGCTGTTCTTGGAAGAGAAATGAAGCACTTTGCTGTTCTAGAGAAATGAAGCACTTTGCTGTTCTTGAAAGAGAAATAAAGCACTTTGCTGTTCTTGAAAGAGAAACGAAGCACTTTGCTGTTCCTGAAAGAGAAATGAAGCACTTTGCTGTTCTTGAAAGAGAAATAAAGCACTTTGCTGTTCTAGAGAAATGAAGCACTTTGCTGTTCTAGAGAAATGAAGCATTTTGCTGTTCTAGAGAAATGAAGCACTTTGCTGTTCTAGAGAAATAAAGCATTTTGCTGTTCTAGAGAAATAAAGCACTTTGCTGTTCTAGAGAAATGAAGCACTTTGCTGTTCTAGAGAAATAAAGCACTTTGCTGTTCTAGAGAAATAAAGCATTTTGCTGTTCTAGAGAAATAAAGCACTTTGCTGTTCTAGAGAAATGAAGCACTTTGCTGTTCTTGAAAGAGAAATAAAGCACTTTGCTGTTCTTGAAAGAGAAATGAAGCACTTTGCTGTTATGGAGAAATGAAGCACTTTGCTGTTATGGAGAAATAAAGCACTTTGCTGTTATGGAGAAATGAAGCACTTTGCTGTTATGGAGAAATAAAGCACTTTGCTGTTATGGAGAAATAAAGCACTTTGCTGTTCTAGAGAAATGAAGCACTTTGCTGTTATGGAGAAATGAAGCACTTTGCTGTTATGGAGAAATGAAGCACTTTGCTGTTATGGAGAAATGAAGCACTTTGCTGTTCTAGAGAGAGAAATAAAGCACTT
>JAAQRG010200356.1:0-11987 GCA_011634625.1 Babylonia areolata | reverse complement strand
CCACTGTCCACTTCATGTCTTCACTCTGCACACCAAAACATCACTGTCACCACTGTCCACTTCATGTCTTCACTCTGCACACCAAAACATCACTGTCATGGAGTGCAGAAGAGGTGGCCACAGCTTTGTTCTGCCGCACATTGGTGAAAAAAGCAATGATGAAAATGTGGGAGAAAAAGTGATGCTGAAGCTGATCAATAGGGGATCCTGGGGAGGCTTACCCTACCAATAACATCGACAGGTAGGGGGCATGGATGTGTTGGTTATCTTTCCATGACTGAGTTGTCTCATCTTGTCAACAATGGACATAATATATTCTTAATTCAGTTTGATACAATAATCAAATACTTTTATATATATTTTTAGCATTATTTTAAACACACACACACACACAAATACACACATGCACACACCACCACCACCCCCACTCTTCACACACAACACACCAACCCTCAATACACACACAGAGCCCCCCAACATATACACATAAACATACATACACTCCCCCCACCCATGACCCCACACTCACACAACACACACACTAATACCCCTCCCATGCATCACCACACTACACACACTCACACTTCCCCATCCCCCCACACAAACACTCCCCCCCCACCCATCACTCCCCCAAACCCACCCACCTTGGGGTGTTTCGCCACTTCCTTAGCCTCCATCTTGGCACCAGCTATGGTCACCAGGACAGCTCCCTCCTTCTCCAGAGCCGTGAACCGCGGCACAATTGGATCAATCACCTGTAACAACACTCAACTTTACCGCACTGTTTCACACTGTACAACAGCCATGAGTTTCATTTTCACTTTCACTTTCTCAAGGAGGCAACACTGCATTCAGACAAATCCATATACGCTACACCAGATGTGCTAGGCAGATGCCTGACCAGCATCATAACCAAACGTACTTGTCAGGCCTTGAGTGCATGCTTATTTATTTGTGTACCTATCAGAGTGGATTTCTTTTTATATAATTTTGCCAGAGGACAACACTTTTGTTGCCATGGGTTCTTTCTCAGTACACAAAGTGCTGCACACAGGAGCTCGGTTTATCATCTCATCCTAAAGACTAGACACTCAGTCTGTTTTTTCCAGTCAAACTTGGGAGAAAGGGCGAGAGCGGGATTCGAACCCACACCCTCACGGACTCTATACTGGCAGCTGAGCGTCTTAACCATTCTGCCACTTCTGCCACAATAGCCATAAATGACGGCACAATGGGATCAATCAACTGCAACAATGCTCAACCCTACTGCATTGTTTCACAGTGTACAGTAGTTTTAAAAGGTGCTCACAATTGCAGAGATATTTAAATGTCTTTTTATTAGATTTGTACAAAAGCATGCATGTGAGTTCAGACTTGGGAGTGTCTCGTATAAACACACATAAATAATATCACAATACAGTGCATGGGATGTATCCATTCATGTAAGTGGAAAGACGTTAAACTAAAGACT
Source organism: Babylonia areolata (assembly GCA_011634625.1). Lineage (NCBI taxonomy): Eukaryota > Metazoa > Mollusca > Gastropoda > Neogastropoda > Buccinidae > Babylonia > Babylonia areolata. Next base: position 10,516 of record JAAQRG010200356.1, on the reverse strand, counting down.
ACACATACTAAAAAATCCTTCTGATACACTGTACAAAAAAACACAAAATTTGTGTACACACAAACACAGACAAATGGTCTCAGTATTGATGTACAAACACAAACACTGATAGACACATAACACACATACATACACAAAAGCTTTCACTAAAAATGCACAAAAACAAATCTGTATAAACTTAACACATGCACATTAAAAAATATATATACTTAAATGCTTTAAATACTGGTGCGCAAACGCACACACACACGCGCGCGCGCATCTGTAAAAACATGTCTAATAACCATTTAAGCGGAAAAACATTAAACTGAAGACAATACAAACACACAAACGTTTTCACTGCTGACAACCCCCACCAGACATACACACACACACACACACAAATGCATTCACAACTAACACATAGTCATGCACACATCTGTTTCCACACACACACACACACTTTCACCACTGACCTTCCTGTTCACTGCCCAGATCTTGTCCCATTCCATCATTACCACAGAGCGAGATGAGCCCTGCAAACAAATGTTTACACATTCAACATTCCATTCCTTCTTACTAATAATAATAATAATCAACAATGACTTTTCTCCAATAGAGCTCTAAGTACTTTTACATGTACAAAAACACATTAACTGTAATTGAAAAAATAATTAAACAAATCAGGTTACACAAACAGATATGACACAACTCATCCACCTTCCACGCATGCATGCTTGCATGCAATAACTCATACACGCACGCACATGCACACACGCACGCACACGCACACACACACACACTTCAGCAGATGACATCAGGGACAATGAACTGCTTCAGGCCCTCCACACACACACACACACACAAGCATGCACGCGCACACACGAGCATGCACGCACACGCACACATACACGCACGCACGCACACACACACACACACACACACACACGTGCGCGCGCAGCAGCTGACCTGAGTGACAATGAACTGCTTCAGTCCCTCCACAGTCATACCACGACGCAGCACGCCACGCACTGTTGGAAAGCGAGCGTCATCCCTGCAACAAAACTCCTCAATGAAAAACTGCCACCGATATGAAAACAAGGTTCCAACTGTTTCTTGGTTACAGCCAATTCTGTGCACATACTACAAGAGCATACTTTATAAGCTGCTGCATGTTGTGTTCAATGTTTTACTGCTGCACTGTACTGACTTTGAATGAATTAAATTTAATTAATTAAAGGTCAATAAAATACAGCAATAAAACACTGAACACAACATGCAGAAGCTTTTAAGTGTACTCTTGCACTGTACTTGAATGAATTAAATGTGTGTATAATCCAATGTTCCAAACAATATCAGGATTATAACGGTGAATGCAAGGTCTGGGGGGTAAAACCTGACATTCTGTTTTAGCATTTCTCAGTTGTCTTCAAATCTTTTTGCTTTCCCAAATTCACAGAAATGGTTGACTGAAGGAGAATTTTTCAGGGAGCGGGAGGGTATTTTTTCTTTATATTTTTTCCATTGCTTTTATTTTTTAGCCTACCTTTTAGTTGTTATCTTTATAACATAAAAGTCATAGAATGTGTGTGCATGCGTGTGTGCATGTGTCTAGATTTTGGATTACTGATCAGAAACAAATACATTACTTAATGATTTATTTTGGGCATTGGACTTCTGAGCCAATCTTCAACAGTGATCAGGTTTCAAGACCTGTTTCAGCCTGGCATAGTGTCCTTTGGAGAGGCACTGAACTCCGAATTTCCTCACCCCACCCAACTGTTAACGGGGACCTGACTTTGGATGGGGACGGCTGAAAGGGAAGAAAGGAGAGGGTTGGGTCCCACCTTCCTGTGCTGATCCCTGGACACAGTGGATCTGAATTCACTGGCCCCGTGGCTATGGGACCTGTAACCTTTAACCTAACCAGTGAACTCTGACCAGCCAACTCACCAGCCATCGACCAGTCCTTCATTGACAAACCAGGTCAGCTTTCGCTTGGACAGCACTGTGTTCTGCAGGTTCAGTCGACTGTACTCGTAGATGTACGGCTTCCTCATGTCTGTAACAGTTACAGAGGACTGATTAGTGTGACAAAAAAGATTCTGGCTGTTCCATTCAATGCGCTGAAACAAAGACCTCCTGTTGTGACAAAAAAGATTCTGACTGTTCAATTCAATGCACTGAAACAAAGACCTCCTGTTAACACATGCTTCCTTGCAACCCTATGCTCTCTCACACATCTGACTTCACGAGAAAGCAATCACACAAAAGCCTGGGATTGTGAGAATGAATGGGCTGACACCCCCTTTTTCACTACAAGTCTGAAAATATCAATTTGCACTGAAAACTGAATGGTGTGTGTTTGTGTGAGTGTGTGCGCACGCATGTTTATGTTTGTGTGGGTGTGACAGTGTGTGTGTGAGTGTGATTGTGTCTCTGTATGCCTGTGTCTGCCTGTGTATAGCGTGTGTGTGCTTCTGTACAAGTCTGTGATGTGTCAGCATTCACAAGAATTCCCATCCTGTCAGTTGCATCCCATCTCCTCCCCTTCTTCAAACTGTCAAGCTGCACCACTGTACAGTTTTCATGCTTCATCTTCATTCTTCTAACGAACGAGTAGAAGAAAGAACATCTTCATTTGGATTCCTACCCCCTAAGTCCCCTGCACCCAATAGCCATCAATTCCTTTTTCCATACCACCAGTCTAGCCACTGAATCAACAGGCAGACACAGGCTGATGCCCTAAGAGCAGCAGCAGATGCAGACAGCCATCTGTCCATCTCTGAAGACTATGGTGTTGTGCTCTGGGTAGTGACATACAGTGACAGGAGTGACAGTCCCTCCCAAACTGTGCACAGGTGAAGTCTGACGCTGGTCGGTTGGTCTGGCTTTGGGCATTTTTCCTCAGTTTCTTTGCCTTGAAACACTGGACAAGCATCTCTTCAAACTTGGAGAGGCCTTTCTGTACTGCCGGTCTCCAAGTTGATCGTTCTGAGGCTGCAGCTTCCCCGGTGTTCTGTTTGATGTTCAAGGCCTTCTGATCTCTCTTGCAAACGTCTTTATAACACAGTTGGGGTGTGCCTGTGGGACGTTTCCCTGTGCCAGTTCTCCTCACAGATTCTTGGGGATCTGGCCGATGACCATTTGCACTCCATGACCGAGCCAACACATGTGTTTCAGCAGGGTGTACATGCTGGGGATTCCAGCTCTCCCCAGGATGGTGTTGTCTGGAATTTTTCCCTGCCCAAAGTATACACAGACCATACATGGAGAGAGAAGAGATACACTCACTCAAAGCATCCAGAACCCAGTAGTACTGGATGTCACGGTCATGGTACTCAGTGGTCCTCAGAGCGTGAGTCACCTCCTCAATGCTGTCCACAATGGGGCAGGCAAAGTCATAGGTGGGGTACACCCTGTAACACACACAACACATTAAATATATACACCCTGTTACATTACACACAACACACCAATATATGTACACATTGTAACACCACAGACAACATCATGTGTACACCCTGTAACACCACACAACACATCATTATATGTACACCCTGGAACACCACACACAACATCATTATATTACACCCTGTAACACCATACACAATAACATTATATGTACACCCTGTAACACCACACACAACATCATTATATTACACCCTGTAACACCATACACAATAACATTATATGTACACCCTGGAACACCACACACAACATCATTATATTACACCCTGTAACACCATACACAATAACATTATATGTACACCCTGTAACACCACACACAACATCATTATATGTACACCCTGGAAGAACACACATATCATTATATGTACACCCTGGAACAACACACACATCATTATATGTACACCCTATAACACCACACACATCATCATATGTACACCCTGTAACACCACACACAACACATCACTATATGTACACCCTGTAACACCACACACAACACATCATTATATGTATACCCTGTAACACCACACACAACACATCATTATATGTATACCCTGTAACACCACACACAAAATCATTATATGTACACCCTGTAACACCACACACAACACACCATTATATGTACACCCTGTAACACCACACACAACACACCATTATATGTACACCCTGTAACACCACACACAACACATCATTATATGTACACCCTGTAACACCACACACAACACACCATTATATGTACACCCTGTAACACCACACACAACACACCATTATATGTACACCCTGTAACACCACACACAACACATCATTATATGTACACCCTGTAACAGCACAAACACACCATTGTGTGTACATCCTGTAACACCACACACACAACACCGTTAGCCACATAACACCCTCAGCCTTGGCAGCTTCAGCTGTTGCCCTGACAAAAACTGCAATGACATGTGGGTAACCTCAATCAGCAACTTGCAGCTGCTCAAGATAGATATGCATGCTTCAGACTTTGGGCTACGAAGCCATATGCATGTCCAACAACAATTCCATCAATGATGGTACAACACTTCATCCTTGGTTCCCAAGAGACAACCATGATGATGATGATACACAACATAATCCATACATGAGACAAACACTAAGTCTGTTAAATATCAAGTCTTTTTTTATGTGTTGAATTTTTTTAATAATTATTTACATTTGTGACACGTACAAGCATTTTCTCACATCTTAAGTCTGAAGCACTTACAAGGATTCTTTCAACTGATAACACAGAAAGATGGAAAATACAGCTTTAAATAAAATTTTTAAAAAGCTGGCAATAGAATTTCCAGACTATAGATCTTAAAGTCACCAAAAAAATAAGGCCAAACAAAAGTTCGGCAATTTCTGGACTCGCTTGGAACCTCCAGTAAGTGTCGATTACGTTTCCCCTCTTATATCTCCACAAGAATTAATTCCCTCTCTCACCTCCTATAGTCTCCTCCCAACCCTCTCCCTTCTGCAGAAAAAAACGAAGTTAAAGGTTTAAAGGTCCCACTGCCTTTTTCTGCCATCAGGGAAGTGAATTTATACCCACTGTGTCTAGGGCTTGACGTTGGATGGCAGGGCCCAGTCCTCTCCTTCCACTATTTCTGACCTTCCCAAACCAAAGTAAGGTACCAGTTTACACTATGGGCGAGGAAATTCAGAGTAAAGTGCTTTTCCCCAATGACATACACAATACCCTGCTGAAACATGAAACACTGGTGAACACTGGATCAACAGCTAATCCACTCTGCCACGGCGCATAACTGATGTCTTGAAAACAGACCAGCTTACTTGTATTTGTTTCCAGTGCGGACGTGCGTCTCTGGCTTGCAGCGGAAGAAGGTGGGGTCTCGCATGCAGCCCACGTTGGAGTTCATGTCGATCTTGCCACGCACACAGTACCTCTGTCCCTCCGCTGTGCCCTTCTTCATCTCCTCCCAGATTGACAGGTTTTTCTCCACACCTGGATTCGTCACACACACAGCGCATTGACAGGTATGTGCATGTGTGTGCTTGTGTAAGACATTGAGACTTCAATGTACTGCTCAACATGTCTTGAGTGTGATACACGTGCATGCTTGTGTGACAGATCTTTTTAGAAACGTTTCTCCGTTCTTTTCACTTGAGCTTTGACAGCTCAAGGGGACTATCACCTGTCTAAATTCATTTCCCAGATTGACAGATTTTTCTTCACACCTGCATTAATCACACACACAGCACAATGACAGGTGTGGGTGTGTGTACTTGAGTGAAGGAAGTCTCAAGATCAATCCCACCGCAATTTTCCTCGAGTGTGATGCATACATGTTTTGTGTAACAAAAGTTTTGAGAAGTTCCTCTGTGCTTTTCTATGTTCATGTGAACTTCTCCACTTGTTCTGAGTGTGATATGTGTGTGTATTTGTGTAACACAAATTTTCAAGTATCAAAATAAGTTCTTCTGTGCAATTCTACTTGTCTGAGTTTTTAAGCCTTGTGGTACGATCCTCTGTGCTTGTCCATTTGTCTTAAGTGCTACAGGCATGTACGCTTGAGTAAATAACAGAGGTTTTAAGAAGTTCCCTTGTAATTTTCATTCACCTGTGCGTCAGCCCACAGGGAGTATTAGGTGTCTATGGTGTGAAGCTGAGTGCCACTTACAGTTCAAGAACAAAATATTTTCTCTTTATTTATTGTTCCTGTCTTTTGTCTTTACTTACCTTGTCTAGAACACACACACACGCATGCAAACACACACAAGCACAAATGCAAACGAATAAATTCTTATACACAAAACATATTCCATATGTAAACTCATAACTCCCCCTCCCCCTTACCCTCCCTTCCCCCCACCTCTCACACACCAAACCCTCCCACACCAACAAACCCTCCACACCCGCACACATCGCTCTGCACTCCCCTCCCAATCCCACATACTGTTGTTCCTGTTCTTGGATTCTTTGCGTTCCTCCCTCTCTTTCTTCATGGTCTCGGGGTCAGTGTCGTCGCAGTAAAGCTTCCCCTCACGGATCAGCTGCTCACACTTGTCCAGCAGTGTGTCAAAGTGGTCAGACGTGTGGGTCAGCTTGTCATAGCGGACACCCAGCATGGCCACATCTTCCAGAATCACCTGCAGTAACAGTTTCCAATCGTATTAACTCTTTCACTGCCAACTTTGTGTGAAAAACACTCTGCAGCGCGCCAAATATTTTAGATCCTATGCTCTCAGTCACAGGCTTCAGTCCGTGTCATTTCAAACTGGGTCAGGAGACAAAGGTTGGTCATTGTCTTATTGGCAGGAAATTGACTGCAGCCATCAAGCTTTGTTACATTGTGAAAAACAATCCTTTTAACATGACCCCTCGATGTTGACTAAAGTCATTTATGGCAGTGCACTGTCTAGTCGACTAAGGTCACCTATGGGGGTGAAAGAGTTAATAAAGATGCAGTCTACTGTACTGTTTTTCATTGTATTATATTGTATTGCATGCATGCATGCACCCAAACACACACACACACACACACATGCATGAACACACACAGAGGGTGAAAGCTGTGCTGTGGTGTTGTGTCCCATTATTTCTGCACTGATGCAAGGTCTCATGGCACAGTTGTGAAATTTAATGCAGTGTGGTTTTGTGTAGTGTACTGGGCTAAATTTGTGCTGTGCGCTCATGTTCTTCCACAGTGTTTTGTGCTGAAAAGGTAAGCACTGTGTAAACGTTGAGCAGCTTAAGATGTAACCTTGTGTAGTGTACAGCGCTAAAACTGTGCTTTGTTGTAGTGTTGTACTGCAGTGTCTGATACTGAAGTGGTGAGTTTTGCAGGGTTTTTTTTTTTTCAGTTTTAGAGTAGTTTAGCCTTGTTGAGCATATTGGGAATGGAATGGCATAGTATGGCATGGCATGGCATAATTTTATATGGTAGAGAAAAAACTATATTGTGTAAATGTAGAAACACAATAAACCGAAACTAGACTGAAATAAACTTTCATTATAAATGTATGTGCATGCAAGTGCATGTGAGTTAATGAAATCTGACATTTCCTCTACCTTTTCGAATTCAGCATTCTCCTTGGCGGGGTTGGTATCATCAAAGCGCATGATGAGTGTGCCCTTGAACTCGTCTCGGTAGTATGCATTCAAAAGAGCAGCTTTGGCATGACCAATATGGAGATACCTGCCACAGAAATAAATGTAAAAATAAATCATTCATGCATCATTGTTTTATTGATAAATGCTTTGTAGCAAATGCAAATAAAATGGATACCAAAACCAAAACAGATCACTAAATGAAAGAATGAATGTCAGAGACTGGATGTTTGCATGTATGTGTGTGTGCCCATGTTCAAATAAACGAAGAGCAAAAAACAGCAGATTATCCACATGATTTATAAACACATGGTATCAGGTCGAGATAAATTATTCAGGGTTCACAAAAAGTTAAGGACCATTTGTTTAACTTGCAATTTTCTTCTTGGGGACATGGTGAAATGATGCTGAATTTCTGGAAAACAGTGGTGTGTGCAGCCAATGTATGGAGCACCACTCATAACCAGAGGTGCTTTTTAGTGCATGTACATCTTTTTTCTTTTTTCTTTTATACAGCTGTCTTTTACAAACCACTGAATATTTAATGTGCTGTTGTTGTTTTTTGATGAACAATCAATTTTGCAAACATTTTTCAAGCTATTCTTGGTGCATGCATGCCTGAAATAGCTGTCAGTGTATTTAACGGCAGGTCAGCAGTACACCACATGCAACATGCTTAACTCAAACCATAACTTGGTGTTTGAACCTTTCATGGAAACATGCCTGCTTTTATGACATGGTCCATGACATGGTCTGTAACTTTTTGTGAGCCCTGTAAATGTGCAAAAAAAAGTCTTGTCTTACCCGCTGGCCTCAGGAGGAAAGCGTGTGACCACTTTGCCAATCTCTGCTCCTGGCAGCTCCACAAACTTCCCTTCCTCTTTCTTCACCTGACACACAGTTCCAGTTCAGCTTCAGTTTCAAGGTGACTGATCCATATTCTCTATACTACATCTGCTTAAAAAGGAAATTTAAAAAAAAACAAAGAGGAGCTGGAGAAGCAGGTGCCTGAACTACACACCAACCCAACAAACAAATGATGAACTCCTAAAGGAAGCTGTCAGTTGGCTCTACCCAGGTAGGCAACCTGTTGTGCAAATGACTCATGTGTTTGTAAGTACTATGAGCTTGGTCTTTGACCGAGGACATGCGCAATGTACCGTAAAGTTCGGTCTATAAGCCACAACTTTTTCTCCCAGCTTCAACCTCTGCAGCTTATACAATGATGCGCCTTATTTGAGGATTTTAACATGTCGAGTGGGAAACCTGGATGACAAGTGGTGGAAAGTCCTTCACCAAAACTGGCCGTTTATGACAAGCAAGCTTTGCTGATCCTGACACTGGATCCTGACAGCATGGGGAAAAGTAAAGCAGTCCACCATTATCAATGGATTTCATAAGGCTAGACTGTGTGCTGCAGCAGACGACAATGCAAGCAATGAAACAGCAGCGACCTCCACCTTACATTCATGTTCATCAAGTGAAAGTGAGGCTGAAGTCAGTGACAAGATGGCGGAGGAAGCTGTGCTGGTTCTCTTCAACTCGGACACTGAAGACAAAGATTTCAGCGGATTCAGTGAGCAGGACAACACTGAATAAATGTAACTATCCCTAAATTATGGATCTTGTTTGTTTGTTTTTTTGTTTGTTTTTTGGGGTTTTTTTTTTTTTTTTTGGTGGTACTAGCAGTATTTTCGCTTGCTTTACTTTGTGTTGTTTCCGCTTGTGTTTATTTCATAACCTACAATATTGACAGCTTTTCCGTAGTATTGGTATGTGTTCCAGTATCAGTAATAAGTGCGGCTTATGTGTGTATGAAGTTCAATTTTCTTTAAAATTTAGTCAGTGCAGATTATATATTAGTGCGCTCAATAGACCGAACTTTACGGTAAGTGTCTATATCAATTAATCAAACTGGTCAGGCCATGAGAGCCAACCCTAGGATTGTATACCTGTCACAAAAACATCAGGATGGTTCTGTAAACACTTTATCAGCCCCTACATACTGCAACATGAAAATCCTATCAGTGAGAATTTACTGTATAACCCCGACTCATTCTTCTGAAAACTCTTCAGCTGAAAACAAAGTGAGACATGTTTGTGTTGACATAACTCACTGAATGCTTTCATGGGTCTCGGTGAATGATGGCACTTCTGATGCATGGTTTATTGTCTCATTCTAATGACTACATGCTCAGTTTGATTTTCCAGTCAAACTTAGGAGAAAGGGTGAGACCAGGATTTGAAGACCCTCATGGGCACTGAATTGGCAGATACGCACCTTAACCATTCTGCCACCTTCCTGGAGTGAGGAAAATTGGAGTAAAGCACCTTTCCCCCCAAGGACACAACACTTCAGAACAAGACTTCGAACATGATTTCACTGATGAACACCGGATCAGAAGTCCAACGCCCTACCATCCCCCGCCCTCATCCCCCGCCTACCCCACACACTACATGTGACAACACCATGAACTATGCCACAAGGTCAGCAGCTCACCGTAGACTCTCCTCTCTTGGCGTCCTTGACCACCACCTGGGACAGGTGGGGCAGGAGGGTGGAGAAGGGGGGCTGGGTGCACAGGAACCTGTAGTATCGCTCCACGTTCTGAGGGGCGCCGTTCTTCACCGTCCTCTGCCACTGGCTGCTGCCTGCACACATTGTGCATATCATCATTTTATTTCATTTTTATTAAATTTTTATCATAACTGATGTCACTGTGTGAAGTTCAAGTCACTCTCCCCGTGGAGACCGTGTCGCCAAAGTGCAGTGCCACCCTTTGATTTCTGTTGTTGTTTTTATCTGCATGCATTTTTGTTTTACTATTAAAGTTGAATTTTCTACAGAATTTCACCAGGGACAATTTCATAATTTCAATGGTTCGTTTAAGCACGCTAGGTGCATGCTGTACATAGGTCATCAGTGTATTGTCTTATCCAAAAGAGCAGCACCCAGACCACCACTAAAGGTCTAGT
>JAAQRG010200347.1:5000-11588 GCA_011634625.1 Babylonia areolata | reverse complement strand
CAACACAAACTGTCCACAACAACATCACAAACTGTTCACAACAACGCAAACTGTCCACAACAACACCACAAACTGTAGACAGTGTCACACAGTCCAAGGTCTCACACGAACGTCACAAACTGTCCACAACACCTAAAGAGCAGTCAGTATCAAGGAGTCTAAGGTCTTACAGCCTCATGTCGCCATTACATGCGAAAGTAACTGCTATCATTTACCTTGTCAATTTGTAAGATAACAGTGCTGAACTTTATTGAAACATTGATAAAAACATAACAGAGCAACTGTGAAGTGTTCACTTCTTCTTTTACCTTTCCTGGCAATGCAGTGTTGTAAAATAGGAATGAATGCAAAGAAATGATTTTTTTTCTCACATGAAGCCAGCTTTCTTGATGACAGACGCAAGAGAAAATGAATTTACCAACGTTTACCATGCATGCAAACACACACACACACACACAAATGAATGAACATGCATGTGTACAAGCACACACACACACACCCAAACACACACACACTCACACAAACTTGCATACACACACACACACACACACACACACACACACACACACAAGGCACACACAGTCACACATCCTTCCTTCCTCCATTTTTCCCCCTCATCAACACTCAAGAGTGGAAAGATCCAAAACCAAACACACACACACACACAGAGAGAGAGAGAGAGAGAGAGAGAGAGAGAGACAGAGAGAGAGAGAGAGAGAGAGAGAGAGAGAAACAATTATTACACAGACTGCCTATTACACGCATAAACCAACAATTATGACAACCCTTTGGACAGTCTCTTGTTGGAATGATGACACTGACTTCAAACAGCCTTGTTCAGTCGTCGCTGTGCAGTGTACGTGCACAGCATGTTACGTATGTATGATTGCCATGCTTTTTACAATTATCTAGCCTTTTGTTGTTGCTGATTAATTTGAATTTATCTGTTCCTTTTTTTGTCCTGAGGGCTAGATGCAAAGCAGCATACAAATTTGTTATCGTTACTGCTATCATCATCGCTGTTATCTCTATTGCTATCATTATCGCTGTTATCTCTACTGCTATCATTATCGTTGCTGTCGTTATCGTTGCTATCATTATCGTTGTTATCTCTATTGCTATCATTATCGTTGCTATCATTATCATTATCTCTATTGCTATCATTATCGTTGTTATCTCTATTGCTATCAATATTGTTGCTATCTCTATTGCTATCATTATCATCATCGCTGTTATCTCTATTGCTATCATTATCGCTGTTATCTCTATTGCTATCATTATTGTTGTTATCTCTATTGCTGTCATAATCATCATCATTGTTATCTCTATTGCTATCATTATCTTTGCTAAACATCGCTATGACCCTGCCTTTCATCATTCTGATAAGCATAATTATCTATGCACATTTTAATGCTTTCTGTGGTACTGGTTGGTGGGGTTGTCATGAAGGCACTTGAGATCAACACTGAGTCCTGGGAGGGCCCTGCAGATGACCGCAACAGATGGAGAAGCACTCTCAAGAATCAGCTACGGATTGGCGAGGACAAACTGTCAGCTGCTGCAGCAGAAAAGCGAGCTCGCAGAAAAGGGACGGCAGCCGACAAACCAGCATCAGCTTACACATGTGATCGCTGCGACAGAGACTGTCTCTCTCGCATCGGTCTCTACAGTCACAGGCGACGCTGCTTGGTCCAAGCAGACAGCCCAATTAGACATTAGGTCGGATATACTCTATCCATAGTCAGCCATGACCGAAGGAGGCCTACTATTACTACTACTACTAGTACTGGTTATGCTTCATGTTTAAGGTTCCTAGATGGCTGCAAACTGTAAATGTTTACAATCCATCCTGCTCTGGCCTGCAGTCTTCACCAAACACACACAGTTTTCAGTTTCAGTTTCAATTTATCGAGGAGGCATCACTCCGAGCGTTGATGAGGGAAAACATGGAGGAAGGAAGGGGGTGTAACTGTGTGTGCCTTGTGTGCGCATGCATACGTGTGTGTGTGTGTGTGTGTCTGTGTGTGTGTGTGTCTGTGTCTGTGTGTATGTATGCAAGCTTGTGTGAGTGTGTGTGTGTTCGTTTATGAGTGTGTGTGTGTGCTTGTGCACATGTACATTCATTTGTGTGTGTGTGTGTGTGTGTGTGTGTGTGTGTGTGTGTGTGTCTGTGTGTGTTTGCATACATGGTAAACGTCAGTAAATTCATTTGACAAACCCATATTCACAACACCACATCTGCTTGGCAGATGCCTGACCAGCAGCATAACCATACGCACTTAGTCAGGCCTTGAGTGCATGCGTATATACATAAACGAGTGTACCACTCAAGAGTGGATTTTTCCCACAGAATTTTGCCAGAGGACAATGCTTTTGTTGCCATGGGTTCCCTTTTCAGTGCGCCGGGTGTATGCTGCACACAGGACCTCGGTTTATCATCTCATTCGAATGACTAGGCGCTCAGTTTGATTTTCCAGTCAGACTTGAAAGCTTCTTCTGCGTTCACTTGTATGCACACATGTGGGGTTTTACATGTATGACCGTTTTCACTCCACCATGTAGGCAGCCATACTCCGTTTTCACAGGTGTGCATGCTGGGTATGTTCTTGCTTCCATAACCCACCGAACGCTGACATGGATTACAGGATCTTCAACGTGCGTATTTGATCTTCTGCTTGCATAATTATACACACGAAGGGGGTTCAGGCACTAGCAGGTCTGCACATATGTTGACCTGGGAGATCGTAAAAATCGCCACCCTTTACCCACCAGGTGCCATCACCGTGATTCGAACCCGGGACCCTCAGATTGACAGTCCAACGCTTTAACCACTCGGCTATTGCGCCCGTCAGACTTGGGAGCAAAGGGAGAGATGGGAATGGAACCCCCACCTACACAGACTCTCTGTTGTTTTCTGCCAGTGTATTTGTTTCCCTATCAAAGTGCACTCTTCTCAGTTTGGACACACACAGTACAACAGAATACAGCAGTTTCAGTTTCAGTTTCAGTAGCTCAAGGAGGCGTCACTGCATTCGGACAAATCCATATACGCTACACCACATCTGCCAAGCAGATGCCTGACCAGCAGCATAACCCAAGGCGCTTAGTCAGGCCTTGAGAAGAAAAAAAAGGGTGAATAAATAATAGATAAATACATATAAAAAAAAAGAACTACTACTACTACTAATAATATGTATAATGCGCAAAAACTTGATGAAGTCAACTATAAGCGTACATTAAAAAAAAAAAAAAAATTAATAAAAAAGTAGTAATAATAATAATAATACAGCACTGTGCTTTCTCTGCCGGCGTGATCAGGGAACACACACAGCTGCCACAGGCAGAATCTGCTCCACTTGTTGCAATCCTTGCGGCTAGGACCAGAGTGCAGTTGTGATTCTTTCAAGTTCACACCATCACAGCTGCTTTGTGGCAAATGAAATGAAATTATGGTGCTTAGAGCCTCGCCGACCACTAAGGCTTTCTCAAGGCTATCGCGTTAATACCTACTACAAGGGTAAAAGAACAAACAATAAAAACAAGTCACCACTTTAAGCTTTCCACTCAAAGTTTAAAAAAAAACCTTCCATAGTTTAAAACCTTCAAATCTAATTAAAAATGTTCACTTTTTTCAAGAAGTCCATCAGCGCCCACGGAGGGACATCACGAAACAAGGTCTTCAAAGAAACCGCCGTGTAATGTCTGTGTCTAACGTCATGCAGATCCCAACAATCAAGGAGCACGTGTTTCACGGTGAGAGGCTCATCACAGGGAATACATCAAGGGGTCTCTTCCCCCTTGCCTTGTGACAATTCCGTGTGTCCTGATAATGTCCGCAGAGAAAGCATGATACTCTGTTTTGTTGTACTGTACTGCCCTGCTTTGTATTGCACTGGGTTGTATCGTAATGTAACAGTAAAAAAAAATCATACATGGGAATCGAACCAAAGGACACTCACTTCCCAGTCGGATGCATTACCACTGGGCCAGCACTTCACTCTTGTCTGAACGTTCGTTTGTTGTGAAATTGAACTGACATCAGACGGGTACAACAGCCGAATGGTTAAAGCGTTGGTCTTTCAATCTGAGGATCCCGGGGTCGAATCTTGGTAACAGTGCCTGGTGGGTAAAGGATGGAGATTTTTCTGATCTCCCAGGTCAACATATGTGCAGACCTGCTAGTGCCTGAACCCTCTTCGTGTGTATATGCAAGCAGAAGATCAAATACGCACGTTAAAGATCCTGTAATCCATGTCAGTGTTCAGTGGGTTATGGAAACAACATACCCAGCATGCGCACCCCTGAAAAGGGAGTATGGCTGCCAACATGGCGGGATAAAAACGATCATACACATAAAAGCCCACTCGTGTACATATGAGTGAACGTGGGAGTTGCAGCCCACGAAAGGAGAAGAAACAGAAAAAGAACTGACATCAGTGAATCAGAAAACAAGAGAAAATGATCTACATAATTAGGACTTCGTGTCAGTGTGCTTGTGCGGGACAGAGTACAGTTCATTTCTGACTGATGATGGTCAAAGCACACTGACATGTGTGGGACAGAGTACAGTTCATGTCTGACTGATGATGGTCAAAGCACACTGTCATGTGTGGGACAGAGTACAGTTCATGACTGATGATGGTCAAAGCACACTGTCATCATGTGTGGGACAGAGCACAGTTTATGTCTGACTGATGATGGTCAAAGCACACAGTAATTATGTGTGGGACAGAGTACAGTTCATGTCTGATGATGGTCAAAGCACACTGTCATGTGTGGGACAGATTACAGTTCATGTCTGATGATGGTCAAAGCACACAGTAATTATGTGTGGGACAGATTACAGTTCATGTCTGATGATGGTCAAAGCACACTGTCATCATGTGTAAGACAGAGTACAGTTCATGTCTGACTGATGATGGTCAAAGCACATTGTTATCATATGTGGGACAGAGTACAGTTCATGTCTGACTGATGATGGTCAAAGCACACTGTCGTCATGTGTGGGACAGAGTACAGTTCATGTCTGATGATGGTCAAAGCACACTGTCATCATGTGTGGGACAGAGTACAGTTCATGTCTGATGATGGTCAAAGCACACTGTCATCATGTGTAAGACAGAGTACAGTTCATGTCTGACTGATGATGGTCAAAGCACACTGTCGTCATGTGTGGGACAGAGTACAGTTCATGTCTGATGATGGTCAAAGCAAACTGTCATCATGTGTGGGACAGAGTACAGTTCATGTCTGACTGATAATGGTCAAAGCACACTGTCATGTGTGGGACAAAGTACAGTTCATATCATGACTGATGATGGTCAAAGCACACTGTCATCATGTGTGGGACAGAGTACAGTTCATGTCTGATGATGGTCAAAGCACACTGTCATGTGTGGGACAGAGTACAGTTCATGTCTGATGATGATAGTCAAAGCACACTGTCATCATGTGTGGGACAGAATACAGTTCATGTCTAACTGATGATGGTCATAGCACACTGTCATGTGTGGGACAGAGTACAGTTCATGACTGATGATGGTCAAAGCAAACTGTCATCATGTGTGGGACAGAGTACAGTTCATGTCTGACTGATGATGGTCAAAGCACACTGTCATGTGTGGGACAGAGTACAGTTCATATCATGACTGATGATGGTCAAAGCACACTGTCATCATGTGTGGGACAGAGTACAGTTCATATCATGACTGATGATGGTCAAAGCACACTGTCATGTGTGGGACAGAGTACAGTTCATGTTTGATGATGGTCAAAGCACACTGTAATCATGTGTAAGACAGAGCACAGTTCATGTCTGACTGATGATGGTCAAAGCACACTGTCATCATGTGTAAGACAGAGTACAGTTCATGTCTGACTGATGATGGTCAAAGCACATTGTTATCATGTGTGGGACAGAGTACAGTTTATGTCTGATGATGGTCAAAGCACACTGTCATCATGTGTGGGACAGAATACAGTGCATGTCTGACTGATGATGGTCAAAGCACACTGTCATCGTGTGTGGGACAGGGTACAGTTTATATCTGATGATGGTCAAAGCACACTGTCATCATGTGTGGGACAGAGTACAGTTCATATCATGTCTGATGATGGTCAAAGCACACTGTCATCATGTGAGGGACAGAGTACAGTTCATATCATGTCTGATGATGGTCAAAGCACACTGTCATGTGTGGGACAGAGTACAGTTCATATCATGACTGATGATGGTCAAAGCACGCTGTAATCATGTGTGGGACAGAGTACAGTTCATATCATGACTGATGATGGTCAAAGCACACTGTCGTCATGTGTGGGACAGAGTACAGTTCATGTCTGACTGATGATGGTCAAAGCACACCGTCATCATGTGTGGGACAGAGTACAGTTCATGACTGATGATGGTCAAAGCACACTGTCATCATGTGTGGGACAGAGTACAGTTTATGTCTGATGATGGTCAAAGCACACTGTCATCATGTGTGGGACAGAGTACAGTTCATGTCTGACTGATGATGGTCAAAGCACACTGTCATCATGTGTGGGACAGAGTACAGTTCATATCATGTCTGATGATGGTCAAAG
>JAAQRG010200326.1:0-7500 GCA_011634625.1 Babylonia areolata | reverse complement strand
CGTTCGAAAAGAAAAAGACCGTTCTGTGCTTTGAACCGTTCGAAAAGAAAAAGACGGTCTTTTACTGTGCTTTGAACCGTTCGAAAAGAAAAAGACTGTCTTCTGCTGTGCTTTGAACCGTTCGAAAAGAAAAAGACGGTCTTTTGCTGTGCTTTGAACCGTTCGGAAAGAAAAAGACGGTCTTTTACTGTGCTTTGAATCGTTCGAAAAGAAAAAGACGGTCTTTTGCTGTGCTTTGAACCGCTCGAAAAGAGAAAGACGGTCTTTTGCTGTGCATTGAACCGTTCGAAAAGACGGTCTTTTGCTGTGCTTTGAACCGTTCGGAAAGAAAAAGACGGTCTTTTGCTGTGCTTTGAACCGTTCGAAAAGACGGTCTTTTGCTGTGCTTTGAACCGTTCGAAGTAAAAGACGGTCTTTTGCTGTGCTTTGAACCGCTCGAAAAGAAAAAAAGACGGTCTTTTGCTGTGCATTGAACCGTTCGAAAGACGGTCTTTTGCTGTGCTTTGAACCGTTCGAAAAGAAAAAAGACGGTCTTTTGCTGTGCTTTGAACCGTTCGAAAAGAAAAAGACGGTTTTTTACTGTGCTTTGAACCCGGGAGAGGGGAGGGGGAGGGAGATATTTCGCAGGCTGGGAGGCATACAGCCAGTTTAAAAAAAAAGAAAAAAGCAAAACTAACAGAACGCTCGCCAAAATGATACTGTATCATGGACGTCCATCTCGAATGATGAAGAACGTCAGTCTCTCCGGAGATGAGAACGCGGCCATTTTGATAAGCAAGTACTTTAACTCGCTGGCGTATCTCAGCATCCTACAACCCGAATTCTGTACCACCGCTTTGTTCCCGAACAGTAAGACTTTTTGATAAGTCTTGGCTTTCTTCTTCTTCTTCTTCTTGTATTTCTGTCATCACAAGCCAAAAATATCACACACAGAGCTCAGTATAGCACAGACAGATGTAAACCTGATACTGCTTACACTTGTATGTCTGGCTAGGAGACACTGTTCAGTTCTCTACTTCAGAGCTTCAGAGTGTATCTCTTCTACTAACGTTCTTATCACGCCCTGACCCCACGTCCCATCCCACCCCCCAAGGCAGGAAGCTTTGGTTTTTGTTTGTTTGTTTGTTTGCTTGTTTGTTATTGGTTTTTGTAGTTGTTGTTGTTTTGTTTTTGTTTGTTTATTGTTTTGTTGTTTTGTTTTGTTTTTGTTTTGTTTTGTTTTTGGTTTTTTTGGTTTTGGTTTTTGTTTTTTGTTGCGTGTTTTGTTGTTGTTGTTGTTGTTTTGATTGTTTGTTGGTTTTTCACTTCTCAAAAGTCGCCACTCCGTGCTCTGTCAGCTGCGGCGTCTGATCCATTGGCCTTTGACTCCCATGAGCCAGCATGGACTGACTTTCTTTTGATCTCCGGGGTTGTGCTTGAGTGGGAGGTGGGAGAAGGGGGATGGTTATGGGTCACACACAGCGGGTCATACCATCCTCCTTTGAAGTCAATGTACGTGGGGAGGTGGTGGTATATCTCCCATACCCTCCCATCCACCACCCCCTACCAACCACTTGCCCCCTCCCGCTCCGCTCTCTCTCTCTCTCTCTCTCCCTCTCTCTTTCCCTCTCTCTCTCTCTCTCTCTCTCTCTCTCTCTCTTTCCCTCTCTCTTTCTCTCATTCCCCATTCCCTGTGTAGAATGGTTCAGAACCGTAGCTGAGACTGGAAAAAAAAATGCACATATTAACTCTTTGACTGCTGCAGACAAGTTTGCTCGTCAGTGAAGGGCTGTCACGTCATTGAGATATAATCATCAGAGCTTACAGCTCAGGACGTCAGTCACCGCTATGTGTGTAGACTTTTCGGCCTCTTGGGATTGCAATACTTTTTTAAGAAAAGGGGGGGGAAAGCAGATGCCCATCCATCGCATAAACCCAACGCGCTGATCAGGCCGTGCCGTCATACCATGGTCCTTTGAAGTGAACGTGGAATCCTTCTGATCAGCTCCTATAGAGGTCGGGGTCTTTGCGTTCTACGCTAGATTGAATCAAATTGAATCCTTTGAAGCGAAGGAGGAGGGAGAGATGCCGACATGCTCCCTTTCCATCCCCCACCTCCCCTCCTTCCTCCCCAATTGCATTTGAGTTCCCCCCCCCCCCCTAAATTCTTTCTTTTAGTACCATTTCGTTTTCAGTGAGTCAGGTTGTAAGCAGGATTGATATATGGACCTAAAGAGCTATGGGACTACTGAAGAAATTAAAAGAGGTCAGTACTGTGTCTTTGTATAAAGTAGTCTTTGTCTAGACCATGTCTGTTTGCTTGAGAAAGGCAGCTTTGATGAAAAATGTGCGCGCGCCTAAGCTTCGTTGATCACATTTGGAAGTCTGGACAATTTTTGCTGTTTGGGGTTGTGATGATCATAGGGTATTTCTTAGGTTAACGAAGAAGGGGTGATAAATCACATACGAAATTTGTGTTGTTTTGTTCACGAAGTCAATGAGGATCGGTTAAAGAAGCATAATGCCCTTTGGGTCGTTTTTATCTGCAGGGAAAAAGCATGGATGCTGACTGAATTTTGAATTTTCTTAAATGGATCATGGCTTACCTGTAGGGAGTGTGTTCCCAATAAACTTTTTATTTCCTAACCGGAGTGGGGGGTGGGATGGTATGAAGGAACTTGGTACATATAATCTTACAGGTTCGGAACTACCAGGCTTTGACAAGGGAACACTGATATGGTGTGGCCATGGCGACACTCAATCAGCTAAAAAAAAAAATATATATATATATATTATCATTATAAAAAAAAAAAAGCCGCATACAATAATTTTAGCCTTGCACGGGTAATTTAGTCAAGCAGCAATCAACATAATTAGATTTATAGATAAATGATGAATAAATACATGAAGGTGTAACAGACAGACAGACAGACAGACACATACATACATACATACATACATACATACATAGACAGAGAGACAGAGATAGATAGATAGATAGATAGACAGACAAGACGGACAGACAAACTGGCGAAACGAATCACACATTTGGGACGTATACCCACGTTGAAAACTTGAAAATAAAGTCCGGACATGCAGATCAGAAAGAAGACAATAGTGACAGTGATTTCGCTGTCTCATCTTCGTTCTCCGGAATGTTGAGTTATCAAGGTATGAAGAATATAGGAATGAAATAAATGAATAAACGTAACAAAGTTGAAAGGAGCTTTTGTTTAACAAACAAAAGTGAAAGGCGCGTTTCTGATGTCGGGGTCGATAGGGTGGGTTCGGTGAGAGGGGGAGGGGAGAGCAGTACAGGAAAAGTGGAAAGGGAGCAAACCTGTGATGAAAAAAAAAGAAGAAGATAAGAACGACGAAGACAAATAACAACACATCTTTTTTTCTGTCAGAAAGAATGCGATATACTCAGTTAACAAAATGGTGTGTCTGTGGAAAGAGAGAGAGAGAGAGAAAAAAAAGATTTAGTCGGTCATCAACAATCGTCTACAAGAAAGTCAAGCCACGTAAACATTTTACCCAGTCAGTTCAAATGCTGCACGTGCAATGGTGGTTGGTTGTTTCCCACCGTCCCCGATTTTCAATTTTGATTCTAGCTCACACACACACACACACACACACACACACACACACACACACACACACACACTCACGCGCGCGCGCGCGCACACACACACACACACACACACACACATACACACACACACACACGCATACACACACACATACACAAACACACACACGCACGCACACACGCACGCATGCGCACACACACACACACACACACACACACACACACACACACACACGCGCGCGCAAATAGAATAAAAACAATGTTCTTTAAAGAGTTTCGTCATGTCTATTATGATGTCACATTTAATCAGAAATTGCCGGAGGCCCCACAGAAGCTCAAATTGTGGATGCTATTTCTAAGCGACCTTGAACCCCAGTCGAAGTCATTTGAAAACAGTGATTTTGGAGGAAGGTTCAGCACATTTCTAGATAACACACACACACACACATACACACACACACACACACACACACACGCACACACACATACACACACACACACACACATACACACACACACACACACACACACACACACACACACACACACACACACACACACACACACACACACGTTCAAAAATCACATTTATGAACACACGTTTAATTTCATAGAAAAAAGAAAACAACAACAACCGCGGATAGACACGCACTCTCACATACAAACACGCACACACTGTCTCCATAGAAACATTTTTTGATACATAAAGATTAGAAATGAAGGAACACACAACAAGAAAACCAACTAAAAAATAAATTTTAAAAAATTTAAATAAAAATTTTACAAAACGCAAACAAGCATACCAGCTAAAATAAAGGCAACAAACAAACAAACAAAATAACGTTAATTAACCGTCATTTGAAAAAAAAATTGAAATACTGTTAAGAACTAGCCTATCCATGCTGGTATTTCAGTATATATTTAAAACAAAATCAAGATTATCTATTGCCAACACATGCCATGAGCGCGTTTCAGCGTAAAAGACACGTAAAACTGCGTGTTTCGCGAAATCTTAATTTGTTTTGAGGCAACAACAATCACAAGCTAATTTCACTAGTTTCACAGCAATTTGCAAACAAAACCAATCATTTAAGTCTGTGTTTGATCGCTCATGTTAGTGTTGTTGTTGTGGTTTTTCCTACAAAAAAAAATTTTAAAAGGAGGGGGGTTGGGGGGGAGGAGGAGTAATAAATTTTACACGTTTTCTGAACGTGACCACATTTTACAAAACTTTGCAAATGCCCTTCTGTTTCCACTCAAACAACAAGAATTGGAAGCAAAACAAGCAAACGTACGAACATAAGAAATGTGAAGTGCGTTCTATCCTGTCCATGGGGATTTCATTAGACCATCTACAAAGCGATGCAAAATATAGATTTGTGTTGTTATTTCTTTCTGTTTATTGGTTATGATGATTAAAACATTGATGTAAACCGGTTACACTATTCTTGTATTTCTAGTGTGGCTTCGTCGGCGCTGTCGTCGACATGGACATCTTTTTTTTTTCTTTGATTTCCACAGTACTTCCTCTTTTTTATCTTTTGTAAAACTGAAACCAGAGTTTGAAAATATCTTGATCAGTAGACCTTTTACTAGGCTGCCAGAAAACAGACGCCCAAACTCATGCTGTTGCTCAGACCCATGACCATTCAGTTCTATCCCACCAAAGCAGTTAACATCCACCCTAGAAGCCAGACACATCCCCGTGGTTTTGATACCACCCAACGTGTTAATCTCACTCACTCACTCATTCCCTCGACCGCTGGGGTCGTTGGGGGGACATGAGCAAGATGTCATAGCTCGCCACGCCGTTCTGTTGGCAGCTGTCGTGAGGAGATCTGGCATCGTCATTTTGGTCCATTCCTTGACGTTGTCGGACCAGCTCTTTCTCTGCCACCCCCGTCTGCGCCCTCCCTCTACAGTCCCTTGCAGGATGGTTTTGGAGAGGGTGTTATGTCGTATGACGTGACCAAACCATGCCATCTTCCGTCGTTTGACAGTCGCCAGCAGTGGTTCTTGGGGCCCAATAAGGTTGCTGCTGACGTGTTAATAAGATCAATCAAACAGACGAGAACTGAAATGAGCCAAACGTCTTCCCCTTTTCCGTTCTCAAGAAGTTATCTCGTTAACTAAAAGCATTCCAGACCAAAGAAGAGCTCAAAGATGAATTTCGAGAACCCACCCAGTCAGCCTATCATTTTGAATCCCCAAAGGCACCCGGGGTGGCTAGAATCCACTTTTTTTTTCACCTCTATCATCGGCACTGCTTCACTGGCATTGCCCCAAACCGTAAACCCGGGTGCCCAGTGTCAATAGTCCACAGGGAGCTTTCAGGTGTAGATTGCCATGAGGCCACACACAAGGGGAGACTCTGTAACACTGCTGGTGGTAATCAGAATGCCTGTCCTCATTCAGCATATACAGGACACCAACACCAACTACACCCCCACCCTCCACTGACGACAATAATCGTTTGGTCAAAGGGCCAGACTGGGTGAGAGCCTATCCTGGAAATGAGACCGCCACCACGTTCCTCCAAAGACAGTCAGTCCTCAGGAACCCGGCTACAACCAGCAACGTGTCAACCATAGTTCACTCCGCCAACCAAAAAGAATCCTTCAGACAAAACCTCAATCAACCTAACAGTTCGAACGGTCTTGACCGCCACACCTTGTCCGCCGTTCAACATCTTCATCACCAAGATCAAGAAACAACATGAATGCCATGTTCAATACAACAGCAGCAGCAGCAGCAGCAACAACAACAACGGTAATATTCACACTTCATTTAACGAAATGCAACGCCACTGGCGATTTCATTTACAACTACATCATGATCCCAGCCACTCCCGAACCTTTCCCTTCATTTTGGACAAAATCTCACACGTTGGTGAATAAAACAACAGCAGCAGCAACAACAACAGGTAATGAAATAGAATGAATAAACATTTCTTTTGTGCAGACATGGTGAAACTGAAACTAAAATTAGTATTTTGAAAAATCCGAAAGCCCACATTCAGACATAATTCATCTTGAATGGGTTAAAATGAAAGTCTTTTGTTGTTGATGTTGTTCTTTTTGTTTTGCTGTTGTTCTGTTTCGTTTGTTTTCGTGTGTGTGCGTGCGTGCGTGCGTGCGTGCGTGTGTGTGTGTGTGTGTGTGTCTGTCTCTGTGTGTGTGTGTGTGTGTGTGTGTGTGTGTGTGTATGTCAACTTGGTTAAACTTAAATAATGTTGCAAAGATGAGCAACGTAGTCTGATCTATCCTGAGGTTTAATACCAGGAAAATACTATCATCATTTACGTTGTGTTTCATATATAGTTTGTATTCTGTTTCTGATAGTTATAATATTGATTCCTTCATTTACTGGCATGCACGCTGACAAGCGTCGAACGTTTCGAAGTTGTTATCGTTGCCAAGGCAGCCGCCATAGTCAAAGGGACGGCACTCCATGTCGGCGGTGTCGAAGTAATATCGCGGGATCATCGCCTTGCAAGGGCCAACCACCACTGGCAGAGAACAACGGGTCGGCAACCCCTCTACTTCGTCAGCATCTGGTGGAGAAAGGGGGGTGGACACAACAGACAGATTAGAAACGATGAGAGAAATGAGTTGGGATTGTTGTTTGTTTGTTTGTTGCTGTTTGTTTTTTTTTGTTTTTTGTTGCTGTTTTTTCGGGTTGGGGTGGGGGTATCTTTTTTCTCAATGAGCATCATTTTTCATGTTTTCCACACACTTCATCACATCACAAGTTTTTACAAGCACCCTGAGAATGTTTTACACACATTGAACACATTGGTGTTTCACATACCTCACCACTGGTGAAAGAAACGAGTTGTTTCCACATCACACACACGCACGCGCGTACAAACATCCACACACACACGCGCGCGCGCGCGCGCGCGCACACACACACACACACACACACAT
>JAAQRG010200321.1:10000-11936 GCA_011634625.1 Babylonia areolata | reverse complement strand
CACAGAGGATCGGAGGGGACGAAATGTGGATATAGCCAACATAAGCACGTGACAGTGAAAGTATGAACAGAAGAAGCTACATATGTTATCACTACTGAAATAAGCATGTTACAGCGATAAAGTATGAACACAAGAAGCTTTACATATACTCGCTGTTGACAGACAAAGCACATTTCAGTGATCAAGTATGAACACAAGAAGCCCAGAGCTTATGACGTGTTCAACAGTTCTTTTCCACTTTACTCATATACATCGAAAAGGAGAAAGGCAACGCAGACAGGCAGCCACCTACAATGTTGAAGAATCTGCTGCACTGGGGAGGGGAGGGGAGGGGGGCGTAGCCGATGGTTGGTCCAGTGCAAACACTGCTACTTACCACAACGTTGGGCAATATACACAATTTTCCCGCAAGACGGAATGAGCAGTGTTCACAACTAGGCGTGGACGTTCACTCCAGAGTCACACAGAAAAGCGGAGGGGAAGAAATGTGGATAGGGCATGATGATGGGGGACATGAGTGGGAGGTTGTAAGACTCATAACCAGGCTCAATTCGTGTCCTGTCACCGCCCCCAAGAGAGAGAGAGAGAGAGTGCATGTGTGTGTCTGTGAGGTGTGTTCAATAATTCTTAAACGCAGTTATCAAAACAAATCCTCTTTTCCACTAAGTGTAATTACAGGTTAATAAGTAGAGGTTTCTGTTGCCTACTTTCACGTGCAGGATAAAAAAAAAGTCGTTACAGTTCTTTTCAAACGGTGTCATTCTTCGTGACCAGAACGATTCAAGGGAAAGAGAATGCACCCTAATGAGATCCACTTTCCGAAGTAATGATTTCGACTTAAAACTGATCGATTCTTCTTTGTCAAAGACACCTGTGCATGGGACAAAGGTAAAACAAAAAAATAAAGGTGTGGTGTGTGGGCGACGAAACAGTCCACCCCCCTCCCCCCCTCTCCATCTACACGCATTCTTTTGAATGGACGTCCAGTTTAGCTGGAGGAGACAACTGTTCAAACTCATCTTGGACGCAAGCAAATTAAGAGAACCGGAACGAAAATTTTCGGCTAATAATATCCACATTTCTTCTTCCGTGCTTTTCCGTTTATAAGACGGAAAAAAAACTTGAAAACTGGTAAATAACATTGTAATGTATACTTTACATTTCCTCTTCCCCTCCACTCTTTGATAGGCCTTCTTTACGTCTCTTGACAAGGGAAGAAATGCAGAGTATGTAGCATAATGTTATTTAAGCAGATTTACGATTTTTCCGACTTTTGAGGATACTGAATGGAAAGAACACATAAGAAATGAGAATATTGCGAATTTTCGCGTGTTTCGCGATGGGGGCATTCGAGAAATGACATGCTGCGTGTAGTCGACCCTTCCTATCAAGAAATAGGTTCAATACCACGCGTAATGACCCATGACATGAACACGAACCGACTCTTGTCTCTCAAGCCGCCATGTTTGTTTTTATTTTCTTGGTTTGCGCGACCAAAAACGGAAAGAGCAAGATAGCGACACTTATGTGACTGAATCCGCGTCAAAACTGAGTAAAAAAAAAACAAACAAAAAAAAACAACGTTCAGAATAGAGTCGAAAATCACTGAAAATGGATTACAATATCTACGAACGGTAATATCGTTTCACCTATGCACAAAACTTGCTGGTAAGATAGGTCCCCTGAATTTAGGACGCTAACCCCGGAACGGTATTATGCATAGATACACTAGCCCTTCATTAGTATTGGAGAAAGACGGAAAAGGTCAAGAAACTCGAAAGGTAGTTTTTGGAGATCCACAGAATGGAGACAGCCGCGACCATAGGATTTCCCTTGATTCTAAAGTGTAATAATAATCACGATTATTGTACAATACCACTACCAACATTTATTGGCATTATCCAAATGTCTTCCCCTGTACTTTTTCCAAGGCCAA
>JAAQRG010200321.1:0-5000 GCA_011634625.1 Babylonia areolata | reverse complement strand
CTTCAATAACTAGATGGCACACTTTAAAGTACAGTGTAATGCAACACAGTGCCATAGGCCTACGAAGTACGGTCTGATCAGTTACCATCAAACATCTGTGTGTTTCAGCCTTTGACACCCACACGGTACGCAATACAATACTGTTTATTTAATAATAAATCCCCTTCAGTGCCAGGGGGAAAACAGCAGAAAGTGGTTGTTTCTGGTCATAAAACATTATCCAAAACAAATAAGCCTAAAACTGAGATAAATGGTCTGGAGATACACCACTCTAGACAAACTGTGTGAATTTTCAGCCTTCCAGAACTATTTCCCTTTTTTTCTGATGGTGTCATCCGTGACGTCACTATGCACGTACTTAATACGTTTATGGCAGTCAAGGGGTTTTAAAGCAACATAACACGATGCAAAACAATACAATCCACCACAACACACTTTTGCAACACACACTACAGCACGACAATAACAACAAAACAACACTTGCATGTTCACTAATGCCACAGCCATACAACTAACCTCCCCCCCCACCCCCACCCCCGCACCCCCCACC
Organism: Babylonia areolata; assembly: GCA_011634625.1. Taxonomy (NCBI): domain Eukaryota; kingdom Metazoa; phylum Mollusca; class Gastropoda; order Neogastropoda; family Buccinidae; genus Babylonia; species Babylonia areolata. Next base: position 4,450 of record JAAQRG010200321.1, on the reverse strand, counting down.
CCCACCCCCTAAAACGACAACCACGCCCCGAACTGATTCATCATCAGCCTATGTTCGGGGTTCGATCCATCCCACCAGAAGCGTCCACATAAACGACACCTCAGCCCGAGTCAGCAGCCGTGATGCGTGAAATGACAATGATGAAAAAACGCCAGCGCGACACAACGGAGCGTGTGATATATCCCTGGCTGCTGTTCACGACAGCACGGGGGGGATTCTGGGAGTGATGGAGAACACGAAACCTCGTCAAGCCTCGTATCGTGCGTCTGGGAGTGATGGACACCAGACTTCGTCAAGCCTCGTGCGTCTGGGAGTGATGGACACTAGACTTCGTCAAGCCCCTCGTATCGTGCGTCTGGAGTGATGGGATACCTGCATCTGTCGCTCGTATCGTGCGTCTGGGAGTGATGGACACCAGACCTCGTCAAGCCTCGTATCGTGCGTCTGGGAGTGATGGACACCAGACCTCGTCAAGCCTCGTATCGTGCGTCTGGGAGTGATGGACACCAGACCTCGTCAAGCCTCGTATCGGGCGTCTGGGAGTGATGGACACCAGACCTCGTCAAGCCTCGTATCGTGCGTCTGGGAGTGATGGACACCAGACCTCGTCAAGCCTCGTATCGTGCGTCTGGGAGTGATGGACACTAGACCTCGTCAAGCCTCGTATCGTGCGTCTGGGAGTGATGGACACTAGACCTCGTCAAGCCTCGTATCGTGCGTCTGGGGGTGATGGACGCTAGACCTCGTCAAGCCTCGTGCGTCTGGGAGTGATGGACACTAGACCTCGTCAAGCCTCGTGCGTCTGGGAGTGATGGACACTAGACCTCGTCAAGCCTCGTGCGTCTGGGAGTGATGGACACTAGACCTCGTCAAGCCTCGTGCGTCTGGGAGTGATGGACGCTAGACCTCGTCAAGCCTCGTGCGTCTGGGAGTGATGGACACTAGACCTCGTCAAGCCTCATTCAGCCGACGTGCTTTCTCTGTTGCGTTTGCTTCGTTTGTTTAGCCGTGAATAACATCGTCCTAAAAAAATATTAAAAATTGTAGGCTGAATCGGGTTTTGTCTCTCCTGAAAATGTAGGAACAGCCAGCCATGGAGAGTGATTAACGACAGCAGCCGGTGAACACGAAATGTCCATCTCTGCCGAGCAAAACAGTGCAGAAGTGTTGATGCGTGGTTCGTCCGTCGGGATCGACGAGGACCATCTAGTCATCCTGGGGGTGGGTGGGTTGGGCTCTGTGGGTGGTCAGGCCAATCCGCGCCCGGAAGGTTCTGGCGCAGTGTGGACAGGGGATGGTGGCGGCTGTCGGGGACTTGCTGGCACTGCTTCTACTGGCCTGTCTGCGTTGCTCTGCTGCAGCGATTCTGTTGGCCTCACAGAAGTGTTGATAGCACACTGATGGAGAGGCGAGCTGGTGGTGACCAGCACAGCTGTCGAGAATTATTTCCCCTTTTCTTGTGAATCATGGAACCAGGAAACAGTGAATGACCGATTCCTTAATAACTGACCGCTGGAGAATTCCGTGGCCATCTTGGATCTTGCGCATGCGCATCTAAATTTTACTCGAAATCGCGAGCAATGCCAAAAGGGCGGTCGACGAAGGCAAGAGCAGAAACATGTGCTGTCCTCCATTTCTTCACTTGATAGCCTTCATTGCTACAACCAGACTGCACAATGAAGTGCCATCATATGCACAATTTAGATAAAATGAAGCAAAAAGTGGAGAGAAAAAAGAAGCCTGTTGTTTCGCACGTTCTGTCTCTGTCGCTCGTCTTTTTTTTCTTTTGTCTTTTTTTCTTTCTTTTTTTTTTTTTGCTCGCAATTTCGGAGAGCCAATCAAATTCAAGAGCGCAGATCATGGGACTGTTGTATTTAAATACGCACAAGTTAAAAAAAAAATACGAAAGATAAAAAAAAAACTGGACTTTTTAATACGCTACGCATTATGTCGTATTCATTTAGCGAGTCAAGTGTTGAAATATAAGACCACGAAGAGAAGATTTCTCGGCAATGCTGGGCACATGTTTCTTGTTTGGGACTGCAGCATACTAGTAATGGACAATCTTATAGAACACGCTTTCCGGGCACATCAATCCCAAAACACAAAAAACAGATAACATATTTTTTGGTGTCCTACGCGTCTAATTCTATTTATCATTCTTACAATATATCTTCACTTTCAGTTTCAGTTTCAATGAGGTACCAGAGCGTGCGGACAGATTCACATACGCTACACCACATGTGCTAGGGGGAATATTTATCTTGATCTTGAACAATATTTCATAAAATGACCGACCGAACTGTAAGCTCAGTTTATATATTGAACAATACTCATTTGATAACGGTACTTTTAACGGAACTGAGCAACTAAGAAAAACTATCAACGCCTTGATCATACTGTCATTTGTATTGCAAAACAAAAAAATTAATGTGAAAACGAAACCAAATACTACACTCAACGTGTTGATAAATCTCCCTTTTCCTTAAACCATTATCGTTATTGATGAGTTCTTCACAAATTCCCATCCTTATCGGGAAGAACAAATCCACAAAACCGAAATTAAAACGCCACAAAACTGTGACGCAATCATTCACCACATTAGCAGATTTAAAAAAAAAAAAAAAGAAAAAAAAAAGGATGACATTTAAACATTAACTCGCAGCTTTTAAGAACAGTGCATTGCTTGTTCAAGAATATTCCACATACAGCAGCGGCAAAAAAGAAATGATATGCAGACAGACAGACAGACAGACAGACAATAACACAGACAGACAGACAGACAGACACACACACACACACACACACACACACACACACACACACAGTACTAAATTTGTGTAACTTTCTTGACACAACAGCTTTGACTGTGTAAGATATACACTGGCCACTGGCATTTCCCATGCAGAGTGTATTCTACGTAACTCTCTAACGACGGGCCTTTTTTTCTTTTCAATTCCTTCGTTGCGCCCTCCTCTCCTTAATAATAATAATAATGGTATTTATATGGCGCTGAATCTTGTGCAGAGACAAATCTAAGCGCTTTCGCACCAGTCATTCACACGCATGCATAACTCTAAAACTGAAGACAAGGGAAGAGGTAGGGGAGGGAGGCTATCTTGTGAAGAGGTGGGTTTCAAGGCCAGACTTGAAAGAGCTGAGTGCGGAGACCTGACGAAGCGAAAGAGGAAGTTCATTCCAAATACAAGGTCTAGAGACAGAGAAAGAACGGCGTCCAACAGTGGAGTGTTTGAATCTGCGTATGCGTGAACAGAGTGGATCCGAAGCCGATTTAACCCTTGTTAAACCACAGAACTTTGCAAAGAGTGTGTGCAGAACAGGTTTGGTGCAGTTCATTGCCTGCGTGAGTGGAACTGCTTACAACACTGTTTGGCAGCAGGAACAACAGGATTACCACCATGGCGCATGTCCCAGTGTTTAACTGCTCTCATTCAATTTTCCGCGTGTGGATGAGAAAAAAAATGAGTGAGGACAGTGAGAGAGAGAGAGACAGAGAGACAGAGAGAGAAACAGACACACACACACACACACACACACACACACACACACACACACACACACACGCACACACACACACACACACACACACACACACACACACACAGAATGTTTGTTGCATACAGACCATATTACTGGATTACTAGAAACGAGGAGGGGGTGATGGCAATAGCATTCCATTGACTTTTCGATGAAGGAAGAGAAGGAGTGAGAGAGAGAGAGAGAGGGGGGGGGGGTGGAGTGATGGCCTAGAGGTAACGCGTCCGCCTAGGAAGAGAGAGAATCTGAGCGCGCTGGTTCGAATCACGGTTCAGCCACCGATATTTTCTCCCCCTCCACTAGACCTTGAGTGGTGGTCTGGACGCTAGTCATTCGGATGAGACGATAAACCGAGGTCCCGTGTGCAGCATGCACTTAGCGCACGTAAAAGAACTCACGACAACAAAAGGGTTGTTCCTGGCAAAATTCTGTAGAAAAATCCACATCGGTAGGAAAAACAAATAAAACTGCATGCAGGAAAAAATACCAAAAAAATGGGTGGCGCTGTAGTATAGCGACGCGCTCTCCTTGGGGAGAGCAGCCCGAATTTCACACAGAGAAATCTGTTGTGATAAAAAGAAATACAAATACAAATACAAACAGACAGACAGACAGATCAGCCAGGGGAGACAGTGGCGTTGTCCTGGTGACAGCACTCGGACAGCCCTTGGCTGGACACCAGAAGTTTCAGTTTCAGTTTCACTAGCTCAAGGAGGCGTCACTGCGTTCGGACAAAACATATATACGCTACACCACATCTGCCAAGCAGATGCCTGACCAGCAGCGTAACCCAACGCGCTTAGTCAGGCCTTGAGAAAAAAAAAGAAAAAAAAAAGGGGGGGAATAAATAATAGATAAGCTTACATAAATAAATAAATAAATAAATAAATAA
>JAAQRG010200292.1:0-11957 GCA_011634625.1 Babylonia areolata | reverse complement strand
CCCCTCCCCGACACACACTCCAGTCCTAGTTCCCAGAGCACTCTATGATGAGTCAGTGTGGGCTGGTATCTTTTCCACCCCGAACAGTCTTTCAAGAGCAAAACCGTATCAACTCCACACGAACACGAAGTTGAGCGTATTTAGGGCCAGCCCAAATCAACTCCACGGGGAGGAGGAGGAGGAGGAGGAGGAGGAGGAGGAGTCATTTTGGAACAGCACTGCCGACTCTGAAATATCTCCCTTGGGGGTCTTTTTGGGACATGGGATGGAGTCAATCTACTTGACCCAAAATGGCAAGAATGGTCTTCACGATTTGTCTGGAACTCGACGGGCGCAATAGCCGAGTGGTTAAAGCGTTGGACTTTCAGTCTGAGGGTCCCGGGTTCGAATCACGGTGACGGCACCTGGTGGGTAAAGGGTGGAGATTTTTACGATCTCCCAGGTCAACATATGTGCAGACCTGCTAGTGCCTGAACCCCCTTCGTGTGTATATGTCAGCAAAAGATCAAATACGCACGTTAAAGATCCTGTAATCCATGTCAGCGTTCGGTGTGTTATGGAAACAAGAACATACCCAGCATGCACACCCCCGAAAACAGAGTATGGCTGCCTACATGGCGGGGTAAAAACGGTCATACACGTAAAAGCCCACTCGTGTGCATACGAGTGAACGCAGAGAAGAAGAAGAAGTCTGGACCTACCCATGAAACCCTTTCTTCGGGGAGTGGGGGCGGCGGTGCTAGGGAAAATAAATATACTTCAGCAGAAAAATGGGACTCAGTTACTTGATCAAAACCCCTCCCTTGAGTGCAAAAGAACGTATCGCGTACGTGCATAGTGAAGTCACTGATGATGTCACCAAAGAAGGGAAATAGCTCTGGAAGGCTGAAAACTCACACAGTTTATCCACAGTGGTCTATCTCCAAACAGTTTTCTCAGTTTTAGGCTTATTGTTTTGGAAATTGTTTTATGATTTGAAACACCACTTTCTACTGTTTTCCCCACTGGCAACGAGGGGGTTTTAACATGGGGCAGAATGTGAAGTGAAAACAATTGCGTGCCCTGAAGTAACTCCAAAGGGAGTGTTTCTGATCCAACTTCAGTGGAGTCTTTTTCTTGTGTGGCATCACACCTCGTTTTTTGACTCACTGGTGTAAACAAACTGTGTCTATGTTTTAACCCGGTCTTCGGTTGTGTGTGTGTGTGTGTGTGTGTGTGTGTGTGTGTGTCCGTGGTAAACTTTAACATTGACATTTTCTCTGCAAATACTTTGTCAGTTGACACCAAATTAGGCATAAAAATAGGAAAAATTCAGTTCTTTCCAGTCATCTTGTTTAAAACAATATTGCACATCTGGGTTGGGCACACACACACACACACAAAAAGAAGCCTAATTATATGCAAACTGCATTTACTGTTATATTTATATTTTTTGTATTCTCTAAACTTGGCACTTTGATCTGATATTCTGACCCAACAACAAGAGGAACGTCTTTTGCTAAGCATGGAAGTTTTATTTATTTTGCAAACGTTTTGGTGCAGATAGTTAAAAAAAAGGGAAGTTACTCTGTAATTAATGATAGGGGACTTAATTTGCTTTAAACTATCTTTCTCATCTTAATCATTACATTTTGAAATTATACTCAATACATAAAAAGCTTGGATTTTTTTAAAAAGTGTATCACAAGTGAGTCTTGAAGGCCTTGCCTCTCTTGTTTTTTTACGCCTCCTACCTCTTTATTTTTTCTACCTTTTTTTTTTTTTTCGTGCACTCATATTTCTCTTCCTGTGCCTTTTCTCCACGTTATTTATTACTGCTCCACTCGCTTCAACAGTCATTTATCTGCTTGTTTCCTCTACCAAGGAACAATAATATATCTGCACGCGAGATAAATAAGTGCTGATTGAGTGTTTGCATCAATTTTGGTGTTTTCACAAACTGCTCTCCTGTGGAGTCCGGGGTCGGTGCCTGGAGACATTTCCAGGCGACGCACCAGGCGCCTGCCTCTCTGTGTTTGTCGCTCAGTTAGCGCTGAGTGACTGGGGGTGGGTGCTGGAGGGGGCCGAAGCGGAGGGGCGGGGAGGTGGAAGGGCGAGAGGAAGCGTCCACAGGAAGTTATCAGAATTTCAAATGACCCGATGGAGAGTAACGGTTTCACCGCACGCAGAAGAGATACGAATACGGATACGGATAGTTTATTCAATAAAGGCCATGGCCCCTCATGAAGGGGGTACAGTGAATCAACATTCAAAATCAAAACCTTACAAATTACAAAAGATAAGCTGCAAATGATAATCCACAAATTGGATAATGCACAACTAATAATAATTAACTACATAATACACTGCGAAACTTAAAAGCCTTATATAAGTAAATAGCAAACTGTTTTATAATAGTTTCGTTAGTTGATGACATAAGCATGGCAAGTCGAAATAAAGTAGGGTGTACATAATATTTTTGTGGAATCCACTCATGTCTAAGGTCACATTCAAAGCAGGGCAACACAACACAAAGTGAAGTTCGGTTTCTTCAGCACGTCTGCATAAAGGACAACTAAGATCAGAGACACTGGACTTTCGATAACGATAATAATGAAGAAATATGTCAGAAATTCCAAACGCAAAGAGAGAGAGAGAGAGAGAGAGAGAGAGAGAGAGAGGTGGTGATGGTGGGTGTATACGTATTGAATCTTTCAATCACTTACTTCCCAGCACAAAGGTCTTAACTGTCCGTTTTCAACACACATCTACATTTCTACAAATGGCGCGCTGCTGTGCACAAAGGCGCCAAGTTGTGCGAGGCCAACAGGACTGCTGCAGCTGTTCAGAAGAGGCAGGCCAGAAAGTCACGGGCAAACAAGCTCCCTGACAATGGTATGCCTGTCTTTGTCTGCCCCAACTGTCAGCGAACATTTCGTGCGCAGATTGGACTATTCAGCCATCTGCGCACTCACAGATAGATTCATGAGCATCCTTCCCCCCACCCCACCACCACCCTCCCCCCATCCCCCAGCTGGATGACAACGATGGTCATCATCGATCTCGATGGACACACACCACCACATTTCTGATAACACTCCTCCGATACTTCCTTCATGTTGAAAGCCCATCACCTTCACCAGCCAACGTAAAAACAAAAAAACAAAACAAATCAATTAGCTACGAAATAAGAGAGGCGTTGGAGTATTGGGACGAGGGTGTGTGTAGGGGGTGGGGTGGGGGGTGGGGGCGATGGCAAATCAGTTCATTATCACCAGGCGTTTGCGTGCGCACGCGCGACTTGCGCGCATGCGTGCAAAGGAATATGGACAAGTGGCCGGTTTGAAATCAATGGTGGGTTAAACTCACATCACTCGGACATTCAGAAGGCTGCTTGGCAGTAAAACATTGACGTGGATAGATTTACCCCCGCCCCCGCCCCCATCCACCCCCAAACCCCTCCATCTCCCTGTTCCCCTCGCCTCCCCCCCCCTCCGACTGACATATAACCGGGTTGAACTGAATGACTTCACGTGTATTTTTTCCCTTCGTGTTTACAGAGTCAGCAGAATGGAATCACTGGGTCTGCTCGTTCTTCATCCACGTCCGTGGTGGCTGGGTTACGGTCACACACACACACACACACACACACACACACACACACACACACACTCACACACACACACACACACACACACACACACACACACACACACACACACACACACACACACAGAGAGAGAGAGAGAGAGAGAGAGAGAGAGAGAATCATTAATGTTCTATGATGGTCGGATTGAGTTTCGCGACCTATATTGGTTGCGCCCTTCTTCGATGCTTTTTCAATATAAACACTTTCGCACCAGTAAAGCACGTTTTAGGAACCTTTAAAAAAAGTAGTGTGTGTGTGTGTGTGTGTGTGTGTGTGTGTGTGTGTGTGTGTGTGTGTGTGTGTGTGTGTGTGTGTGTGTGTGTGTGTGTGTGTGTGACTGTGTGTGTGTTTAAGTCTTTGTGTGTGTGTAAGTCTCTGTGTGTGTGTGTGTGTGTGTAAGTCTGTGTGTGTGTGTGTGTGTGTGTGTGTGTGTGTGTGTGTGTGTGTGTGTGTGTGTGTGTGTGTGTGTGTGTGTGTGTGTGTGTGTTTGCCCTTTTTTTGTTTTTTTATCCCACATATGTCCTGCAAGGCTGTTCCGGCGCTTTTCAGTGCGTGTCTGCAGCAAGAAACAGTGCTTCTGGCTTCTTCGCGACAACGTTGTTGAGTGTGGGTCTTTGTTTTGGACAGTTTAATATCATCATCTTAGATGAACAGAATATAAATAAGTAAACGAACATCTTTGTTTTGGTGTGAAGGGTGAAGGTTTCCTTGTTCAAGGGAGGATAGAGTCCTGATTTCAAGCTATGTAAAACTGAAGGTAATTGCATTACGTATGTGTAATTGCGATACATGTGCGCTTTTTATACATATACTTTTGCCGCAGTTTGATACTTTCCAGTCGCTGTTTAACACACACACACACACGCACACACACACACACCACACCACACCACACACACACACACACACACACACACACACACACACCACACCACACACACACACACACCACACACACACACCAACACACACACACACACACACACACACACACCACACACACACACACACACACACCACACACACACACACACCACACACACACACACACACACACACACCACACACACACACACACACACACACACACACACACACACACACACAAACACACACTCTGCATACACAGACGAGCACTGAACTATGTTTTTAGAATCATTTACCTACACTTTTGAGACAAGGGAAATGGGTAAACATAAAGATAACACCCAACTACCTTCTCTCCCTCTCTCTCTCCCTCACACACACGCACACACACACACACACACACACACACACACACACACACACACACACACACACGATGTTTTCAGAATAATAAAGACAACACTTCCCACCCACCATCCACCGACCAAATCCCCTCCCAGCACCCACCCACCCCCACCCCCCCACACACACACGATGTTTTCAGAATAATAAAGACAACACCTTCCCACACACCATCCACCGACCAAATCCCCTCCCAGCACCCCTCACCCCCACCCACCCACCCACCCACTCACACATCTCTCCATTCACCTTGACATAGGGGTCGGAGGTCCCAGAGAAGTCCTTGGCAGGCAGGTTCTCAGCCCTGGAGATAGTGACACTGAGGGTCTTGTCCTCGTGGCGGTACTGAAGGCTGAAGAACAGCTTGCCACACGGTGTGTGCTCCGACCGTAACGAGTCCACTGACGCCTATGACACACCGCCACCACCACCACCACCACCAATTAATCATGATAACAAGCACTATGATATCGTTTAACGACCTACTGGCATTATCTTGTAATATTTTGATGCGGATTCAGTCACAAAACCAATGTGCCACCACCATCTTGCTTTTTTTTTCTTTCTCTCCCTCTCTCCCGATTTTGGTCCCCACAAACGACTGGCGCAACAGCCGAGTGGTTAAAGCGTTGGATTGTCAATCTGAGGGTCCCGGGTTCGAATCACGGTGACGGCGCCTGGTGGGTGAAGGGTGGAGATTTTTACGATCTCCCAGGTCAACATATGTGCAGACCTGCTAGTGCCTGAACCCCCTTCGTGTGTATATGCAAGCAGTAGATCAAATACGCACGTTAAAGATCCTGTAATGCATGTCAGCGTTCGGTGGGTTATGGAAACAATAACATATCCAGCATGCACACCCCCGAAAACGGAGTATGGCTGCCTACATGGCGGGGTAAAAACGGTCATACACGTAAAAGCCCACTCGTGTGCATACGAGTGAACGTGGGAGTTGCAGCCCACGAACGAAGAAGAATAAGAATAAGAAGGTCCCCACAAACTATGAAAATGTAACCAATAGTTGCAATAAATCAGGACGCTAAAACAGGACATTACCAGCGCCCTGCCAAAACTTTGATTCCATTCCATTCATTCCATTCATTCTCCTGCCCGGGATGGGCGTAGAGGAGACATGAGGGACGATTCCGTAGTCAGACGACGCCATCCGGTTCTATCTTCTGCCTGTCGTATCAGCGTAGCGCTATCTATATTGGTCCATTCCTTGATGTTGTCCATCCAGCATTTGGCTTGCCTCCCTCTTCGCCTACCACCCTCTAGCGTTCCCTGCAGAACTGTCTTTTGCAGTGAATTGTGGCGTGTCACATGCCCGAACCATGACAGCTTCCTCCTTTTGACCACTGCTAAGAGTGGTTCCAGTGGACCCGCTAGCATAGTTATTTGGCTCTTGACAAAGTCATTGGTCTTTCTGTCCTTCCATGAGATTCCAAGCAATCGTCTGAAGCATTTTGTCTCAACTTTGATTCAGAAGTGAATAAACAATGAGGCCAAGAGAAGAAACGATTAAGTAATAGTAAAGAGTGGAAACTCTCTCCACTCACAAGGTACACAAACTTCAAGTCAATGCTGCTCATTCTGTCTGATTCAGAAGGCTGAAAGACTAAAACATAACCACATAACACCTTTCTGGGAGGACGCGTGCTGTGTTCTGTGGGGATTGTGTGCAGTGGAATTTTGTTAAATGTCCCGTCGGCACACATACTGATGACTGGAGACATTTTATCAAAAGTATTGATTTTCACAACTGAATATTTGTTTTAAAAGGCAGGACAGGAGGGGGCGGTGTGTGAATGGTGAGTTGGTGGTAACCGGGTAGAGGGAGACCGGAATCAAAGAGGAATATTTGAAATAAATAGTGAATTAAGTACACCGAAAGAAAATTACTGAATGCACTTTGTAAAAGAGATGTCGTTAATTCAACGAGAGAAACAACTGACAATGAACGTTAAAAAAAAAAGCCATAAAACATCCACGGCCGTGTTGGTAAGGCTTCATCAAATCACAGTAAATAAAAGTATATGCTTAACTGTCGTATCACTGAAACAAATGCACTTATTGGGCAATATTTAGTCCGCAATGAACTAGATGATAGTCTGAAAATTAAACTTAAAACGTGTCTGCGAATCGGACCACAAGCTGAGTGAGTCCAATGACGAGGTTTTATAGCTGTGGGGATGTGAGCGTGGTGTGGTGCCGTTTGAAGTGGTGTGACATGATTACATGACGTGTGGTGTGGTGTGGTGCCGTTTGAAGTGGTGTGACATGGTTAAATGACGTGTGGTGTGGTGCTGTTTGAACTGGTGTGACATGGTTAAATGACGTGTGGTGTGGTGCCGTTTGAAGTGGTGTGACACTGTTATATGACGTGTGGTGTGGTGCTCGTGTGACATGTTTACATGACGTGTGGTGTGGTGCTGGTGTGACATGTTTACATGACGTGTGGTGTGGTGCTGGTGTGACATGTTTACATGACGTGTGGTGTGGTGCTGGTGTGACATGTTTACATGACGTGTTGTGTGGTGCTGTGTGAAGTGGTGTGGTGTTGGTGTGACATGTTTACATGACGTGTGGTGTGGTGCCGTTTGAAGTGGTGTGACATGTTTACATGACGTGTGGTGTGGTGCTGTTTGAAGTGGTGTAACATGGTTACATGACGTGTGTTGTTGTGCCGTTTGAAGTGGTGTGACATGTTTACATGACGTGTGGTGTGGTGCATGTGTGACATGTTTACATGACGTGTAGTGTGGTGCTGTTTGAAGTGGTGTAACATGGTTACATGAAGTGTGGTGTGGTGCTGTTTGAAGTGGTGTGGTGTTGGTGTGACATGTTTACATGACGTGTAGTGTGGTGCTGGTGTGACATGTTTACATGACGTGTGGTGTGGTGCTGTTTGAAGTGGTGTGGTGCATGTGTGACATGTTTACATGACGTGTAGTGTGGTGCTGTTTGAAGTGGTGTAACATGGTTACATGAAGTGTGGTGTGGTGCTGTTTGAACTGGTTTGACATGGTTACATGACGTGTAGTGTGGTGCTGTTTGAAGTGGTGTGACATAGTTACATGACGTGTGTTGTTGTGCCGTTTGAAGTGGTGTGACATGGTTACATGACGTGTGGTGTGGTGCTGGTGTGACATGTTTACATGACGTGTGGTGTGGTGCTGTTTGAAGTGGTGTGGTGTTGGTGTGACATGTTTACATGACGTGTGGTGTGGTGCTGGTGTGACATGTTTACATGACGTGTGGTGTGGTGCTGTTTGAAGTGGTGTGGTGTTGGTGTGACATGTTTACATGACGTGTAGTGTGGTGCTGTTTGAAGTGGTGTGACATGTTTACATGACGTGTGGTGTGGTGCTGTTTGAAGTGGTGTGACATGGTTACATGACGTGTGGTGTGGTGCTGTTTGAAGTGGTGTGACATGGTTACATGACGTGTGGTGTGGTGCTGTTTGAAGTGGTGTGACATGTTTACATGACGTGTGGTGTGGTGCTGTTTGAAGTGGTGTGACATGGTTACATGACGTGTGGTGTGGTGCTGTTTGAAGTGGTGTGACATGGTTACATGACGTGTGGTGTGGTGCTGTTTGAAGTGGTGTGACATGGTTACATGACGTGTGGTGTGGTGCTGTTTGAAGTGGTGTGACGTGTTTACATGACGTGCGGTGTGGTGCTGTTTGAAGTGGTGTGATGCTGGTGTGACGTGTTTACATGACGTGTGGTGTGGTGCTGTTTGAAGTGGTGTGACATGGTTACATGACGTGTGGTGTGGTGCTGTTTGAAGTGGTGTGACGTGTTTACATGACGTGCGGTGTGGTGCTGTTTGAAGTGGTGTGATGCTGGTGTGACGTGTTTACATGACGTGTGGTGTGGTGCTGTTTGAAGTGGTGTGACATGGTTACATGACGTGTGGTGTGGTGCTGTTTGAAGTGGTGTGACGTGTTTACATGACGTGCGGTGTGGTGCTGTTTGAAGTGGTGTGATGCTGGTGTGACGTGTTTACATGACGTGTGGTGTGGTGCTGTTTGAAGTGGTGTGACATGGTTACATGACGTGTGGTGTGGTGCTGTTTGAAGTGGTGTGACGTGTTTACATGACGTGCGGTGTGGTGCTGTTTGAAGTGGTGTGATGCTGGTGTGACGTGTTTACATGACGTGTTGTGTGGTGCTGTTTGAAGTGGTGTGATGCTGGTGTGACGTGTTTACATGACGTGTGGTGTGGTGCTGTTTGAAGTGGTGTGACGTGTTTACATGACGTGTGGTGTCGTGCTGTTTGAAGTGGTGTGATGCTGGTGTGACGTGTTTACCTGACGTGTTGTGTGATGCTGTTTGAAGTGGTGTGACGTGTTTACATGACGTGTGGTGTGGTGCTGTTTGAAGTGGTGTGACGTAATTACATGACGTGTGGCGTGGTGCTGTTTGAAGTGGTGTGACGTAATTACATGACGTGTAGCGTGGTGCTGTTTGAAGCGGTGTGATACCGGTGTAACGTGTTAACATGTCGTGTGGCGTGGTGGTGCTATTTTGTTGGATGGTACGAGTATCAAGAGAGAAAATAAAACAAAACACGTTCCAACTGATCCGTCCGAGGATAGTGAAAACAACAACAACAACAACAGCAACAACAAAACAACACCAAAAAACAAAAACACGAAGCCTAATAACTAAACCCATCACTGACGTACCTGTGCCGAGGGCAGTGTGAAAAAAGAAACACCAGTTCAATAACTAAAACCCCTGTCACCGACCTGTTTGTACAGCTCCGGTTTGATGGCGCCCAGCTCGGGCTGCTCCTTGTGCTTGATGCTCTGCACGCTGAACTGGATGTTGGACAGGTCCAGCCGGTGCGACAGCATCCTCTGGAAGCTCAGGTGCCTCTGGGGCACGGCGGGCAACGTCCACTGCCGCCCGCCGCTGATCTGGTACACCCGCTTCTTCCCGCTGCCGCCGCCGGCACCCCCTCCTCCATACGTGGGCGACGCCTCCGTGCTGAGCGAGGCGTGGCTGGAGATGTCCGGCGAGCTCTTGCTGATGCGGAGCCCCGTGTCGGGCACCCAGTCCCTCGGGTAGGGGGCGCCCTTTTCCGGGTAGATGCCCGGGTAGATGCCCGGGTAGGGGGTCAGCAGCTTGCGGCGCCGGCGGCAGAGGAGCCAGGAGGCCAGCAGGATGACCGCCAGGGCCACGGCACTGCCACTGGCGATGGCGAAGGTGGACAGGGGGTCCAGCCCTGCACAGGGGGCAATGATGATTGTAATAATGATGATGGTAATGATGATGATAATAAATTTTTTTAAATGATAATATTAATGATAATATCAAGAAGAAGAAGAAGGAGGAGGAGGAGGAGGAGAAGGAAGGAAGGAAGGAGAGAGAGAGAGACAGAGACAGAGACAGAGACAGACAGAGAAAACAAAGCGCTGAAGCGAAATGTGAAAATGGATTTTCCGCTTGTATCAATATCTGCAACCTTTGCTGTAGCTTTTTTCAACACCTATCCAACCTTTGTTTCGCACCCCCGCCCCCCCCTTCCCCCCCAACCACCCCCCTTGCTTTTTATATTAAAAAAAAAGAAAAGAATATTGTTTGAAAAAAAGCTTGGTAATGCACTGTAAGCGCTGCCTTGGCATCGAACTGAGAGCTCTGTAAATTAACTTCATTACTGTCAACACTTACAGACACGACACATAAAACGGGGGTCTTCTCAACCTTTGTCTCCGTGCTTCTTTGTTCACCCAGTTATTCGTGGCTCTGCCAGACCCATCCTGGCTATCATATGGTATTCAGTTCTGCTGTCCTGTTTGAACATCGTGGGTCTGTGGGGACCCACTGCACACACAAACCAACCCAAGGCTGCCCTCCTGACTGATGCGCTTGAGGCCGAGTTTTAACTCTCTCCATACGAACGGCGAAAGAGACGACGTTAACAGCGTTTCTCCCCAATTACCACCATCAAAATATTATAAGTGGAAGGCTCTTACACTGAAGAGGTGAATGTTGACAAAGAATACCACAATTCTGACGACGGAAGCTAAAGGTTGGATCATTGAGACACCCACTGGACATCCGAGGGGTCTGTGTAGAGGAGAAGAGAGGACTGGCCGTACTGAGTGAGTTAATTAAGAAACAAGGAGGTAAGAAAGCAGTGCAGAGTTTTCTATTGATATATCGTATTCCTTACAAAGTGTGGGTCTGCGACAACCCATAAAAGTCGGAATAGGAATTGATATTTGCAAGATTTGAAAGAGACTTTTATAGGTGCTTGAGTTCAAGTCAAAAACCTCGTCAGTTGACTCTCTCAGACTTTGGTCCGATTCGCAGACCAATTCTGAGTTTAGCTCTCAGACTATTATCAAATTCATTACGGACCAAGTATTGTTCTAATGTCAAGTGCATATGCTTTAGTAACCTGACAATTGAGCATATAATTTTTGACTGTAGCTTGATGAAGCCTTATGTACACGAAAGTGTGTCTTCACAAGTGACAGAACTTTGATGTTTTTGAATTTTTTGCATTCATTAACAGTTGTTTCGCTTGTGAGTTTAACGACTTCTCTTTTACGAAGCCCTTTAAGTAATTTCCTGTAATTGTATTTAGAATTTTTTTTTTTTCAAATTTCACCCACATTTTTACCCTCATTTGCCCAGTTTCCCCCAACCCTCCATTCATTCACATCTCCAGACCCATTCTAACCGATAATACTCAAATGTATTCATAAATACTTTAACAAAATGTCTTCAATCACCGATATGTGTGACGGGACATTAAACAAAATTTCTCCTCCCTGCAAGATGTTTTTATCAACAAAAAACAAAAAAAAAGAAAAAAAGAAAAAAAAAAGAAAGGTTACAGGTACCATAGCATCTTACTCCCGCGGAAGCATTTGATTCTCATGGGAAGGCGGGGGCTCAGTCATCTTCCACTTGTTCAAACCTTCCCCACCCTGACTCGGGCACCCTTTCACACCAGGGCGGAGTGAGGAAAATCGGACTAAAGTGCCTTCCCCCAAAGACACAACACCCTGCCGAAACAAGGCCTCGAACCCTTGATCA